>CM076719.1:824855-929855 GCA_038501795.1 Pseudopleuronectes americanus
GTTGGGTTTGTGTTTGCTTGAGTTGTTTGGTCTGGTTGCTTGCGTATGAGAGGACGTCATTGTAAAGAATGATTGTGCAGATGTTTTGGGGGTGGTCTATTTCTGTTTGTTATTTTTGTTTGCGGTCTTGATGGGCGGGTCTTTGTGTGAGGCGTTGGTGTTATTTGATGAGTGGTTGGGAGATGAAGTGATTGAGGTTTGTTTGGGTTTCTAGGTGTTGTTATGTGTGTGTTGCGTGGTGGGTGGGCTGAGTCTTTTGTGGCGTCACAAATATGATTATTGGTGTTTGCGGAATTCATGTATGGACGTGTCGGTGTCTCGGGGGCTTTGTTGAATTGATCTGTGGTCTATGGGTACGGGGCGTTTTTGGTTTTGTTGGGTAAGCGTGTGGTTTGATGGCTTTGGGTGAAGGTATTTGTGTATTTCATTGTAAGTTGGTCGTCGGTCTTCGTGTGTTTGCTGGTGTCCGGCTGTGTTATTGATCAATGGCGGTGGTGTGATCGAAAGTATATATAACAACTGTTGTTGGGCCTTGTTAGCTCTGTGCTGTGTGCTTGCGCTGACTGGGGATGTTGTGCAGTTTGGATTGGAAGAAGGACACTAGATATAACAAATGCGGGTGGTGGAGGCCCTACGGTTGCTGGCGATGTTTCGGCTTGAGAGAGAATTTGTATTCTGCGTGTTTTAGTGTTGGGAGAATGTACGATAGTGTCTGTGTTGGTGTGACGTTGTTGTGCTTGGAAATGTTGGTTGGATGAATAGATACTGTGTGTGTTTTACACTTCAGTGGATCTTCGGTTCTGTGAAAAGTCTCCGGTAACCACACTTGCAGTCTAAGTAGCTATGGTATTTCAGGTTGGAGTTATGGATGTTTGCAATAGTTGAGGCCATAGATTAGTCGCCCTGAATTTTAGGAATTGTTGTAGGTTGGGTTGTTGGTTTTCCTGTGTGTCGGTTGCTTTCGTCAAGCGATTTGGAGCGTTATTGTGTGCTGAAGATAGTAGGATGTTATGGATCTATGTATTGTGTGTGCTATATGAATGAGTCTGCATGTGTGAAGTAGTTTGTCCCCTGGTTAATCGTTGTTAGGTGGATGATTTTCAGTTGTTCACACGTTCGGGGGATTAAGTGCAGGCAAGTGTCGGGCGAGTAGGCAGATTTTACTTTATCGTCTTTGGATAGGTTTATGTAGTATATATTGATCGTAGTAGTTCTATTACGAGGCGTTGGTGTCAACGTTACTTTATAGTACCACCCCCCCCCCCCCCCCCCGTTATTGGGATGAGATCTTATGGTAGTGTGTACAATGTGTTCATAACTGTATGGCGTTTATATCTTATGAGGTTGATATTGTGGAGACGTGGATTGTTTGGTGAGGGGTGTTTTTAGGTCTGTACGAGGTAATATTGGGATGGTTTATTATGCTAGTTTGTCGCGCGGTCAATCTTGGTTGTGATTGTAGGGGGGGAATTAGTGAGTATGCGGTTTGTGACTTTGGATGTTGTGCAGATGTGTGTTGAAGAGCCAGATTGTGCTAGTGAATTGTCGCCAAGTGATACGGTTCGTAGTGCGATGGGCTGGAGGGTGAGGCTTGAATATTCCTATGGGGTGTGTCTTGTTGTGTGGGGTATGTGGGGTGTTGCTGTAATGCCCTCTCTAGCCCCTAACATCCCACTAGCGCATGTGTTTGTCTCGTCGTGTGTCGAGTGGATGTGATTGGCGTGGTGTCGGGTGTCGTGTTGGCCGGATTATTGCTAGGTCGTTGATCGTATAAATATCGTTGTATACGGTGTGGCTAACGTTGATATTGGTTTGTTATTGGGGGGTTGTGCATGATAGCGGTTCGTAAGGTATTGGGCTGGAGTCAGGTGTTCCCTACTTGACATTGCATCGTGTGGTAATGTAATGGAGGGGTGTTGTTGAGATGACTAGAGTTAGGTAGATGCACCTCGGGTGTGTAGGCTTTAATTATCCCCCATGTCGGTTAGTGGTACGTATTGGTGTGTTTGGGCGCAGCCGGGCAAGCTTGGTACACATGTGTAGTGATTTCGTTGTTACTGCTGGGCTGGGAGTGTCTATTCGGTGTGTGGTCGGTATGTCGTTGCTTTGTGATTATTAATGTTATGGGGTGGATGACTTGCCTTCATGTTGATTGCTCAATTTGTGTAGTAGTTAGTTGCGATGCATTGTTAGCATTAAGTATCTAATGTTTATGCAGCGCAGTTTGGATGGTAAGTGTGGATATGCGGTGTCTGGTGCTTTGTTTCTCATTGGTGTCTGTCTAGGCTGTATTAGGTTTCGGTTTGGTGATTATGGATTGTTGGTTTATTGACTGTTGCTCTCAACTCATGTAAGGAATCGTGGTGTTCTCGAGGTGAATGAGGGGTAGGCTAGGTGATGGGTGTTTATTATCAGGGGATTAATGATGGCTCAGCCACTGTAAACAGGTTTGTAGTTTTCTTGGTCGGTGAGTTTTGGGAGCAATAACTTGGATAGTTTGTTTTGTAGATTTTGTGTGTGGCTTATGATAAGGATTAGGTTGGACTGAAATTGTTTTTATGCGGGGGTTCGGACTGTGACTTGCATTTGTGACTATGACGATTGTGATGTGGTTGTTAGGGAATAGAGTTAGGAAGCAGATGTGGCTGTAGCAGGTTGGTTGGGTTGTTTGTCTAGATGTTCGTTGGTATGATACTAATGAAGGATGTATTTTTAGGATTGATACATGGGGAACAGCTGGTGTGAGATCGTGAATGGTGGTGAGCGTAGGATGCGTTTGTGAGGTGGTTTAATTTAAGAGAATTAAGGTTTACCGTACGCTTTTGGTTCCCCTGTGTATGTGTACGTGATGCTTGTGTTGCCTGTAGTAACAGGTGTGTGTGTGTTCCTCGTAATGTGTATGGCTGCCGTCGGGGAAAAACCAACGTTTGCGTGGACGGTATCAGTCATTTTAAGTAACGTGTGTGTCGAGTGCTCTTGTGTTGATTGAGATTAAACATCGACCATTGGTGTGTTATTGTTGACGTGGTGTCTTGTTTGTATTGGGGGTGTGCTTTGTTTGTTGTGTACGGTGGGGAGAACTGGATTGGATCCCTGTCAATGCTGGGATTTGGGGGTGAGTTGGATGGGGATGGTGTGTAGGCGATTCCGATAGTGCGCTTTGCGGTGGTAAGTCTGCGTCTCTTGTATGTTGCGAACCGTGCGTATTGGTGTTTTGGCTGCTGGCGATGTTGTGGGTGGTGTTGTGGTGGGGGATTGCCGTGGTCAATGGCGAGAGTTTAAAGTGCTTGATGAAGTTGTTGCGGGGGATTACGATCTATTATGATAGTGGAATTGAGTGGTCAGGTGAGAAGAGGGTATCGATGGATGGTGGGCTTTGTGTGAAGCGGAGGTTGGATATTTTGGGTGAGTTTGGGTGAATTTAGGTGGGCTGGGGAAGTTTAAGAAAAATCGAACATCGTGTTATGATTGGTAGTAGGTGGATGAAACTCATGGTTAAAATTTGAAGACTTCAGTTCTTTATGAAGTCCCTGGTTGTTGGTGGTGTGTAGGTATGATACTCCGTTTGTGAACTTTGGTGGTGGTTGTTGAAAGGTTCTTTGTTAGTAGTGACTGTATGAAGTTGTGTAATTGTTGACCACGCTAGCCTTCTCTTATTCGACTCTGATTGGATGTGGGTATTGAGATGGGATTGAAGTCTTGACGTTGAGAGAATGGGTGAAGAATGTCATGATGATATAGGTATGTTAAGTGTTGCTTTCCGGTATGTGGACAGTTCATGATGTAGATGTGTAGAGGTCAGCTTGTCTGGTTGGGGAGTCGTTGTCCTGGGTAGCTGTGCTTGTGATAGGATGGTTTTGGAATTGAGGGATTTGGCGAAGTCGAGTAGTGCTGTCTGTCAAGTTGTGTCGGGATTTAAGGTTTGTCGGTATGAATCCTGTATGGCCGCTCCATGATTTGACACTGCTATCTGTTCATATTAGTGTAGTCTGCTTTGTGGATGGCGGGTGTGTAACTGTTTCGGGAGATGAAGATGTTATGTGACCCTTTGTTGTATGTTACGGACAAGGGGACTTGTTGGATCAGACATGTGTGGAGAGGACTTCTACCGGGTGGCTTGTTACTTGTTGTATAGTTGATACGTGCACTTGGTGTCGGTGCGGGTGTGTTGGATGGTATGATAGTTGTGGTTTCCTTGTTGCGTGGTTGTTAATTGTCAGGAGTTAAATCATAAGCACTACGCTAGTTGGGAATCGAATTATGGGTTGTGTTAGGTGTTTGTGTTCGAATTGACATGGGCTTTAGAGGTGACCGTTGTGTCTGTTTTGTGGGATTAACTGGGCAGGTTGTGCATGTGATAGTGAATTGATGATCGGTGAACTGGCTGCTTACATACCGTTGTTATGCCACACAAAGTGCGATAGGAAGTGTGTATTGTTGAATTGCGTATTGTAATGGATACCCTTTGTGGTATGAACTGGTGATCGTCTGTTGTGGTTCTGTAGTGTTTGGAAGCGAATATTCTTGTAGCGAGTTAGTTGAAGTCTATTGATGAATTTCCTTCGTTTGCAATATGTGTGTGATAGACGTTTGACTGGATGTGAAGATTATTTACTAGTGAGATGTGGTGACTAATTTGAGCGTGAAGGTTTGGGTTTTGGTTGAAACAAAAGACCTGGAGAATTGGGTTTTGTTGGAGGAATGTGTGGTGTCATTTCAATGTTAGCTACTTATGGTTGTTAGGATCTGTAAGGAGTGAGTTGCTACTTGTTATGTTTGTAGCATCCGCATATAATTCTCTTAACTGCATATCTTTGCTTGTTGTATGGTGTATGTGTTCTGTATGTGTCTTTGTCGTAGTATGTGCTGGTAGCTTGTAAGTGGCCGTGGAGTTGGTGTTCTTGAATCGGGTTTTTACAAGATTAATGCCTTGGGGTATGAAGTTCGTGCGTGTTGTATGGGGGAGGTTTGTAGGGTGGGTGTTTTGACTTTGGGGCTTGGGTAGTAACCCGAGGTTGTTTCTGTTATTGAAGTGTGATGTTGCGGTAGCAGTGTTAAATTGGGTTTGACTTTTAAGGTTATTGAGAATAAGGGTGTGTAGGCTATGATGAGCGTTGTCGTTTAATATTCGTGTCTACGGGGAGAATTATGTAGTGTGTAACGAACACATATATCTGGTATGGTAGTTGGTTTTATTTGGTTCTGTTTGTTGTTGAGATGTTTGGTGTCGTGTATGTGGCATGGTCTTTGTTGTGGTAGTTTGGGCATTCTTGTTTCTGAAATTATAAATATCAACAGCATCGTTTCTGTCGGTGGCCCTTAGCTATACTGTCGGGGTTCAATTCACCTTTTGGTAGTGTTTAAGTGTCGCCTATAAGGATGATTGAGTCGTCCCGTTAGTTGTGATGTGCTGATCGCATTGTTAGTTCTTGTAAGATACCTTCTATGTTGGAGTGTTAGTCCTTTTTAGTTATTGGGGGGTTAGGGTGTTGGTGTTGACCTACTGAGGATGTTGTTCTTTTTTCTTTTGGTTTTTAGATCAAATAGATTCGGATCGAATATTCTGGTCTGTTGGCGGTGCGGCTTACATTTTGTTGCTTGGTGTACATCCTGGTTTTGATCGCCCTATGCGAGCATCGGGTAGTTGATAGGGGTCTCGTCTTTTCGCTGTTCATAGATTAATGAATTCCCCTATTCTGGGGGGAATTGTGTCGTTTTTGTTGGCCATTCAGTTTTGTGTTCCATCTGCGCTGGGCGCCTGGGATTTCTTTGTCTCGTGGTGTGGTATATGGCGGGGTTTATGATTGTCGGATTGGGCTTCGATATATCTACGGGTTGATGTTGCTGCAATATTTGAGTATTTGTTCGAATGTTCGAGGGGATTGAACTTGGATCCGGTATGGTTATGGAAGCACTAGTGCTGTGTTGATATGTATTTTGTGTGTAATGAAGCGAAATCCCGGATATAGTAGTTAAGCATTCCTGTTGTTGGATAAATAGAATTTTGAATTTGTAATATGTTGATTGTGAAAACGAACCTAATGTTTTGAGATATTGGACTATAGTAATTCTTTATTTCTCTTTGAGACTATTGTGTGGTGGGTGAAGGGTGCATCAAGTTGTTTGTGAATATTTGTGGAGTGTCATAGCTTAGCAATCTGAGCATGTTGTGGGATTCTTGATGTTGTTGGTTTTGATCGGTTGATCTTGTCAATCTTGGGAGATTAGTGATTCTTTATAGTACTGTGTGTTGTTGGGCTGTGTAGTTTGACTAGGAAGCCGTCTGCTGCTGCCGGTAGTTGTGGTGTTTGGTTGGACCCTATGAGGCAGCACCGTGCCTGTAGTTGGGATGTGATGGTTTTCAACCTTCCGTGTGCTGAGCTTGTTGGCGAAGGAGATCAATAAGTATTGTTGTTTTGGCATTGTATGCCTTGGTTCTATGGTCGTTTAGGTGTCCTGAGGGTTTTTTTTCTGTCCTGTGCTGTGGTGGGTGTAGTTCTGGAGATTCCCGCTTCTGGTGGGGGTTGAATGCTAGTGGTTATTTGTGATGTTAGTTTTTCTTTGTCGCGTGTCAAGTTTGTGGTGTGGAGGTCCTGGAGGTTGTGTAGGAGCTGCATTCGTTTTATAAGTGTAGTGCACTGACCGTATTTCCACTATAGTCTTGCTTTTTGGTTTTTTGCATACGATCCAATATGAGCTGTGAGTATTAACTCATGTGTGTCTTATTGGGCATCGCCGGTCTCTGGCATCATGAGGGACCGTGAGCAGGGTATGTGGTTGGATCTTTCCATGTATGAATGTGATGGGGGTGTTTGGATCATGGGAGCCCCTTTTGTTGTGTATGGGCGGTTTGGAGACCGTAAATTGTGATATCGATGTTTGTGTGGGTGGTTTGTTGTGTTGAGTGTCATAATAGGGGTTTTAGGTTGGGCGCCTAATTGGTCCCGAAGCTTAGCTTGTGGAAGAGATACTATCTAGTATTTGACTTTGGTGTATCTTTACTAGAAGGGCGTGGGTAAGAAGAGCGGATGGGTTGTTGCCTCGGTTTGAGGGCAACATGTTCGATACTTTACAGTTGGTGTGTTGCGGAGTTAGGGAGTGAAGTTGGTTCGGACTTGCTGTTTGTCGTGAGTAGGTATTTGGTTATTAATTTTCACTTGTGTGGTGAGGAGTGGATTGTGATCTCGGCTGCCTAATTCTGTTGCTCTCGTGATTTGTTACATCTGCACAGTGCCGTGTCTAGGGAGTAACTCGTTATGTGGGATGAGTCATTTCGGGGTGGATGTCTGTTGGTTGTATGAGCGTTGTTGCGGGAAAGGGATGTGGAAGTACTTATGCCTCCTTGCTTCATGTTGGTCGGATCTGGCTGGGCCTTGGGAAGAAGATACACGGATTTCATATTCTTGTTTCTGCATCTAGTAGTTATGGCTTGCACACCCACAGCTGAAGCGATCATCGGGGTCGTTTTTGTTAGATAGTAAGGTGTTGGTAGCTTTTTGTGGGCACGGGTTATAGTAGTCTTATGAGTTGTCGTGGGCATGCACACCAGTTTTCGGAATGGTTCTCTCCGTGTAGAGGTGTAGATTATGGTCAATACTGAGTAGGGTCGTCACTGCTAATTTTGATAGGAGATGGTGCTCGTATTCATGGGTTGAAGTTTTGATGATATGTGACCTGTGTGGGTAGGGTTGGATGTTTGGCTAACGTTGTGGTTTCGTGTTTTGTGGGTTTTTGGTCGGGTGCCCTTTTTCTTGCTTGCCTATGTGATATTCAGTATGTATCTTTCGTTTTTATTGCGTATGGTTGCTCTCCTGGTCGATATTTCTGTCTGAAGATTGGCCCCCGGATGATGTCGCCACCTTGATTGGTGTTTGTTGGTTGTTGGCGTCGGACCCTCTCAGTCTCGGTATGCTGAGAATGCGTATGGTTGAGGGTACTGTCTTCTCTCCTTGCCTAAAGTCGACCCAGCGATGGTGAAGTGGGAAGACTTCTGCATCGTTTGGTGATTTGAATTGCATTTAGTAGTATAGTCGTTTTGTTATGGCGTGTTCGCTGGGGGGTGAACCGTTGATTTGATGTATATTTAAGTTAGTTTTGTTGTCTGCTAATAGGACTTCGTGTGGTGTGATCTTTGTATATTGGTTGATGAATGATTGTTGTGTGGTTGTGCAGTATTATCATGTACTTTTTGAGTGTGACTGTGTAGGAGTTGATGTCTGGATTTCGAATTGGATACGTTTTTATATGCAGGTTTTGCTACCAGTTGTGATTGAATTGTCGTTTTGTGCAATTGGTGGATGGATTTGAGTGATGGGTTTGAGGAGGAGAATGTTGTTAAATTGTGGTTGCTCTGTTCAGAATTGTGATTGTTGGTGTAGGGTTGATTTGGATTGTTCTTGTTTGGTGAGTTCTCTTGTTGTGCCTATACAACCTAAACATAGTGGGAAAGCTTGTTTTGAGGAAGGGAGTACTTGGTGTGTGTGTAGGTGTGATGCGATTAAAGTGTGATTGTGGCTACTTGTTTGTTGGTAGCGCGAGGTCTTTGTGCGTGTTAAGATTTGTGTGTATGTGTATAGTCATCCGGGTATACTTTGAGATTGGATTGGTGTACCTGTGTTATTAAGACTTTAATCCTAGTGTTGTGGGGAGTGAAAGAGTTGATAGTTTTAGCGTGATTGAGTGGTGATGGTGAGGCATAAGATATATTGGTCAAGTGGAGAAATGATGTTGCTCTCGCTATCACAGTAACAATGTCTGTGCGGTGTTAAGAGGGATATGGTCACTAGATTGGTGTGCGTGTAGTTCGTTTCGTTTTTTACGTACGGTATGTCATGGGATCTATGTATCACGATGTGATTTACTGCGTGCTGTGCATTTGTTTTCTTGAAGAATATTTGATGAAGATCTTGTTCATCTCGATATGCCCCATGATTGTAGGATTAGATTCTTGAAGTAATCATCCCTTGTTAAGAGATTGGAAATGAGCAAGGAAAATGTCGTGTTGTGATTTGATGTTGCAACTCTTTGTCTGATAGCTTATGTCTGGAGTATGGTACGACAGTAAAGTATATGATAGCTTTGTGTGGTGTATGGTTCTGAGGTGGTAGCGGTATGTGCCTGGATTTGTTGTCGATTAGGTCATGTTTGTTTCGGGGATTGGATATCCCGGATCTGGTTGAGTAGATTTATGGATATTGTATGTTGTCGGTGTTGGTTTTGTAGATTTTTCTTGAGGGAGGGTTGTGAACATAGTGCGTTTTTTCGCTTTGTTAGTATAGCGGGTTATAATGAGTATTGGGTATTAGATAAGGACTTGCATGATTAGATTCAGATTGTTTCGTGTATAGTCCGTCTTTGGGTTATTGTTCTGAAGTTGGCTCTCTTGTAATGCCCGTTTACGTCTTTCGATCGTAAAGTGAGAAGTCAGTGGTGGTGAGACTTGTTGATTGATGGCCACTTGCGTAGTGGGGGGGTATGCAGCATGGCGCGCATGTGGCTTGTTGTTGGAGAGTTGCCGCTGATGGGGTTTGGTTGTTGTGTACGATAGTTTTTTTGCGTGTGTGAGGTGGTATACCGTGAGCATTCTCTTGATGGATCGTTGACGTACGTTGAGTAATTGTCCTACTCCAGTGCTTAATTGGGTTGTTGATACCTTGTTTTCGCGTGCCGATTGGAGCGTTATTTCGTTGTTGGTCAAGTTGTGGGGTGGTGTTTGTTGTTGTGTATAGGTTTAGCTGGTGGGGTGTTGCCTTCACTTCGTGTGCCTCCCTTCTTATGGTGTGTATGGAGGGGGGTTGGTGTGTTGTCGCGAGGTTGTCAGGTGGTAGATTTGGCGATATTACTGTTTTTGATCATCTTGGGGTGCTCGGATGGGTTTATACTGATGTGTGTGTCTTCTGAGGTGGCTGTAGATTGTGGTGCAATTTAATCAATTTATGCATTTACTTTGGGCTCGCTATGTGTTGGGGTTGTGTGGCTGAAGCTTTTTAGTTGACATGGTGATGTTGTATTAGGGATGTAGTAGTTCACACTAGTAGAAAGGTTTGTATGTGCGCTGACGTGATCTGTGGGAGCGTTCAGTGGATTGGGGTTGCCGAGGAATAATTTGCTCGTTGAGCTTGGCTGAGTTGTTAGATTAAAGCTTGGGAGGTTTGTTAAGGATGTGAATGGTGCTATAGGTCTGACTCGCGGTCTGTCTATTTGTTGATACGGATGGTGTGGTGCGGCTTTTTCGGGAGTGGGTTGGAGGTTCTCGTGTTGGTGCGGGCATAAAGTTCCTTCTGTGTCTGGCTGAGATGCAAGGAGCCTGGGTCCTAATGAGGTTACTTCTATAGGTTAGGGCTGATAACAGTGCCTCATTAGTTGGGTTTGGGTCTGTCGGCGAGGTAAAGTCACCTATCTACGAGAATTCAGCTCTGGGTGATGGGTTTGGGTGGTAGGCGTCCCCCGATACGCTAGTTCCCAGATTTCGTGCGGTTCGGGTGGTTCGGGGCGCGCAATGTCCATCTGTATTACGGATGTTCCTGCGATGGATGGGGTTGGCGGGTGTTTGTGTTGAGTGTCGTGCTTTGAGGTGGACCTGACGTTGTAGTAGTCATTTTGATTCTTTTCTGTTTGGGTTTTGGCAACTGTGCTTGTGGCTTCTCCTTTGGTGAAGGTACTTTTACTTGTGTGTTGGGATTTGTGGTTGATGAGGACAGATTGACATGGTGCCCTATTGGTGTTCGTTCTGATAGTAGTATGATGGCCCGTGTGTGATGGGGCCTGACAACCACAATCCCTCCCTGGATTGATTTGGGGTGTGGGTTTGAGGCCGTGTGTGTTGGGGCGTAACTAAGTTGCGTGGGTTCGTCTTTTGCCACCGCGTGGGACTGGTCTTTTCCTGAGCTTGTTAATGATATGGTTTGCGGAGCAGTTGTGTCTTGAGCTTTGTATTTCTTTTGTGTTGGCTTAGTTGTTTGTTAAAGTTCTGCGTTACTTGCCTTTGTTGTCCGCTGATGTGTGTAACACTAGTCGTTGTGGTGGGACTTGAGGGTGGGAATGGGATTTTGGTCTGATGATCTCTGTGGACTGGGTTATTTAGTTCGTTCTACCGTTGAGATTGTTGTATGTTATTCCTCTAGACGTTGAGCATTGGGGTTTTTGTCTGTTTTCTGTATGTTGCCGTGCCGTTATTTTGATTGGTGGCTTCTGCTATGCGTTAACACAGTGTTGGCCGATGCTGAGCGTCTAGCTTGGTAACTTGATTTGATGTGTTGTTAAGTCCTTTGGTAGAAGATTGTTGATTGCACCAGTACGTGTAGTGAGTTGGGAATGTGGCTGATCATGTCTGGGGAGTTTTAGTGTGTGGTGGCGTGTTGATTTTGTCTCGTTGTATGGAAGGTATGGGGACGTAGCTGCTGTTATTCCTGCTGACATTCGAGAATGCGTGAATAATGCTATTGGGTGACGTATTATTATATTGCTTTTCCCGTATTATTGCCCCTAACCTTACGATTTATGTATATTATGGCTCATGTGAGATTGTGAGATAGGTATGTCGACACCTAGGACCGTTTGTATCTTGACGGAGACTAGCGGTGCCCCCCCCCAATATATATTGTAGGCATGGGTGAGTCGTGATTTGGATGGGGGGAGTGGCGCGACTACTGACTCGAAGTCTTGCCTCATGATGTGTCTAGCGTATTGAACTGGGGAGATCGTTGCCGTTGTGGTGTAGTACTGGGCACACCTGCTGTGCTTGTTTGTTGGACGAGAGTTACTTCGTGTGTTATATGGTGTATATTAAATCTGTGATTGGGCGTTTCTAATCTTATCGAGCAGGCTCCAGGGTGAATTGTGCCGTGTTGTTTGATGGTCATGATGAGATTGTTGTGAGGTTGGCAAGGGCTTATTGTGGTGTTTTGGTTGGTGTTTGGGGTTTGTGATGGTTTGCGCATGTGTGGATGTGTGATTTTCTCTATCGTAGTTTAGTGGGCTCCAGGTGGTGTTTGGGTGTATGGTTTGGTTGTTGGTTGGTTTGATTTAGGCTGCTGTGTTGTGGCTGTGGGTATTGAGGGGGTGTGATTGGCGGTGTGTTAATGACGGGGTACTATCGAATACATGTCCTAGTAGTGCCTTAGGAGGATAGTGGTTGAGGTTGGAGGCCGTCTGGATTTGGGATGGGTCGTATCTATCGTTTTTTTGCGCCCTATGATCTGGTTAGCTCCTTTTCGTTTGACTAGCTGTGTTTTTCAAATGGTTGTGCATATACGTGGCGAAGCTATTCAGTGTCGATTCTCCTTGGGTGCATTGTATCTTGTGTTGATAAAGCTAGATCGACGGTGATGATTTAGTTGTGTCTCGCGCCGACTAATATGACTGTGTTGCTCTGTGTTGTTGGGGTGGGATGTCATATCTAACCCTTCAATTTGTTGGTATTCGTCGGGGTCCCTGCGTATATCCTGTCGGTAAACGTGGCTGATGTGCCCACGCCACGTTTCATTGTTGGGTGTTTGGATCACCCATCTGGTTGCGGGGTTGTTGTTGGGTGGTGTGTGGTTTGTTGCCACAAATGGGTAGTTCTTTACCAATCGTGATTGAGCATGTCAGGTCGGTGGGTGTTAGGAGGTTGGGATTGATTTTGTGGTAGGATAAGGGCTGAGGTCGTGGTTCGGGGAGCTTCGAAGTGTGAAGGTTTTGGGGTCGTGACTTTTGGGGGGTTGGGCCACTTGTAATGTTGGCTCCTCCTTGTGCTCTTGCTTAAGAATTGTTGCGTATTTTGTCCACGTATGGGCAAGGGTTCTTTGGGCACCGATCGGAGAATTGTGTGCGACATGCTTGCGCGACCGTCTTGGTATCGCTCGTTTTTATTTGTGGTTGTTCACAGCCGAACCGAGTGTAGCATTGGTGCTTGGGGGGCTGGGGGGGGATTTGAGTTGTACTGTTCTGCGTTCTATGCGCGGAGTCGGTCGATGAGTTAACCGGTCATGGTGCGGTGTTTCTGCGACATGAGAGGGGTTTCTTAGGGAGATGGCTGGGTTTCTTATTGGGGATGTGTAGGTGTGCGAGTTTTGTGTTTAGTATGTGTTTGGTGCGTTTTTTGGTAATGTTGTGTGTGTTTGGTGTGAATCGTAGTTGAGGTAGTGGTGTTGGCTTGTGGTGGAGTTGGTTGCTGGGTTGTGGTGAGAGGGTATGTAGGTTATCAAATGGCTGGCTTTATGCTATAGGGGCTTCTGGCAATTTCGGTGGTGTCTGGTGCGGTGTTGCTGTAACTCACTAGAGCTTGTATAGTGTGGATTGTGAGGGGCTTTGGGCGTGGTAGTATTGTGGTTTGGTTGGTTCTGCTAGGATTGGTTCGTGCTGGTTAGCTGGGGCGGTCTTGAGTTGACTCCGCTAGTTGAATGTAATCGATCTTGACAAGTTATTGGCCTTTATGCGTGGGGCGAATATCTACTATGGTGTGTGTTGGTAGTTGTGGTGTGTGGCTAATGACCTATGCTTTTGGGAATTTACTCAGCTAGTCATAATCTGAGGCCTGCTGGAGAATTGTGCCTTTATTGCGGCCTTTGAGTATCGCATGCTGGGTACTACCCTGCGGTACCTAGGTCCTGTGCTCTTGTTGGCGGACTGTGGTAGTTTGTTTCTGGACTCGATAAGTAATGGCCTGCAGTGCTGGTGTGTGTGTCTGTCTTGTGAGTATGAGTTTTTCTTTCGTTTGTGTCCCAGAGTCTTGTGCTCGGGGGGTGGTACAGTGGATTTAAGCTTCCTGTGGGATGTCGGGGGTTGTTGATGCGAATATCATGGGTTTGGTTGTGTGGTGCGCTTGACTAATGTTGTGTTGAGTTGTCCCTTTATTGCTGTTGTGTCTGAGTGGTTGGGGCGTGTGTGTTCGTGTATGCAGGCGCAGGTGCGATAGCGTAGTGGTTTGGCTGTGATTAGGCCTACCTTACTTGTGCTTAGTACTGTAATTGGGGTTTGTTGTTGTTTTGCGTTTGGGGTTTGGATCGTTCGGCCTCCACTTATGAGAGTTTGAGTGTGGATTGTGTTTTGTGGGCTGTTTGTTGGGTGTCTGTCAGCGTCAAGGGTTGTGTTATAAATAGGTGTGATTGGGTGATCATGTCGTTACGGCAGATAGTGGTCGCCTGAACGTGTGCCATGCCCTTGTACTTGTGGGGTTGCTGCGGGGTGTGGAGGTGTTTGTGTCACGTGTTTCATGTGTGTGGTCGGTCCCCATTGCTGTGCGTCTGTCTAGTGTCGTGGTGTTTATTCTCTAGTGATGTGGGTTGGCTTGGCTTGTTTTGACACGCATGTGCCATTAGGGTGGATAGACCCTGGTCTTTGGAATTTGGGTGAGTGAGTTATAGGATCCATCCGTTGCTTATTGTGGCTTGTGAAAGTGCGGGGGCTTTATTTCGCTGTTGCTGTTCTGTAACGGGTGGTCTTCGCGTTATTTTGAGATTATTACTTCGGGTTAGTGGCGGATTTACTTCGTAGATATGTTTATTAATGAGGGGAGTCGTTGGAGTGGGTGTTAGTAAGGGATGAAGTGTTGGAGAATGAGGGTATTGTGGCGTTTTTGCGTGAGCGCAGAACCATTGCTGTGTGGTGCTTGTTAGCCTTTGTTTCTTTATGGGGTGCGCTGTTTGGGGCAAGTATGGTTGGTAGTTCTTCCAGCTTTAGTAGAAGGTGCGGACGTTTACTGTGTTGGCTTAAAGTATTGAGGGCCCGAGCTTAGTTGTGTGCTTTTGTGCCGTGGTTTGTATAATTGTGTGTTGGGATGAGATTGTATAACAGTATGCTTAGGTGTTATTTTGCTGTTGGCGAAAAGATGATATAGTGGTTGTTTGTTGTTAAATGGTGTGAGGGGTAGGCTTGGGGGATTGGTCTACTAGATGAGTTGGGTCGGTGTGATGAGTACTGGGAGTAGTGAGGGTATTAGTGTTTGTGTTTGTGGGTTATCGTGGATAGATTCTTGTAGTGTCTGGCGGTATGGATGGTTGAGTAGTGGGGAGAAATTGTTTCAGCACACTTTGGTGCGTGTTAGGGTGTGGTACTATGGTTGTGCTTTGGTGACGAGATTTTGCTGGGTACGACTTAGGGAGTATGCCACATCCCGGTAGGATGTTTTGTATGTTTGGAAAGTTGTTGGGACGTCTCAGTGTGTTTATATTTTAGAACTTTTTTTTATCAGACGTGTCGTCGTGCGTTGGGGTTTGGAGATGTCTGGTGTTAACCACTTTGAGGGCTTGATGATTACCTGATTTGTTTGTTTGGGTTTGTTGTTGCCCCAGAGATGTTGTGTCTTTGATTGCGGTTGAGAGGAGATACTTGGTCGGTTGGAGGTAGAGAGGATGGTGTCAGTTTGTTGTTGAGGTTTTTTTGGGGCGAGCTATGGTGATTTTATGAGAGCCATGCGATGTCTGGTGGGTTATGTGGTTATTGTCGGACTTGCTGTTTAGGTTGGTTGTACTTCAGGTGGGTGGTGTGTGTTGTTGCTGTGATTGGCCTCCTATGGGTTGGGATCGTGGGGGCAGTGGGGTCCGTTGGGATTTGCTTGTGTGCTAGGCTCGCCTGGGTTGGTGAGCTTGGCTCTCCTAGTGTCTTGTTTGTGAATGTAGTTGTTGGTTATGTGATTATGTTGTGTTGGGCTGGGAGTTGTAGTGTGCGTTAAAGTTCAGAGTGTTAGGTATCGATGCTGTGGGTGCCATGTGTTTTCTTGGTCGCTCGAGTTAAGTTACTCCTTTGTGTAGGATATGAATTGGGTGGCGTATGGGTAGAGTTGAGCTGATGCTTGTAGAGGTATAGATTTTAGTGTAGGATTATGGATACGTGGGTCAGGTTTGGGTAATTATTGGTCTATAGTTAATGTAGATAAGTCGCTGGCAGTGGCTTTTAGGAAATTCGGGGTCTGGTTTAGTTGTGTTCGTGGAGTAAGTGGTGATGTGTTTCTGTTGTCATCCAATCGTTGTCGGTGTGTTTGGAATCGTGTTGGGTGATGGTGGTGTAGGTTGGATAGTGGGTGTGAGGGAGGTGAGTTGTATGTAGTGGGATTTGTGGGTAGTTGTGGGTAGGTGGGACAGCCATGGACGTTCACTGGAGCTTGTACATAGTGTGTGTTATGATCATCTTGTTGCTTTAAGAAATTTTTTTTGATTGGATAATTAAGTGGGACCGACACTTGTTGGCGGGTGTGTTTTTTTTGCATTTTTGGGTGGAATTGGAGGGATATGGTAACGGTGTGTTGTGAGATTATGGAAGTTTGTGTTTGGAGCTAACGTGCATTTTGATCCACAAATTAGTGTGACATCCGATAGTATTTTGAGTCTTATTCGTGTGGTAATGGGTGCTGTGTTGGCGAATTAATGATTAAGTGAGACGATTTTTTTATGTTTGAATGAATTGTTGGATTGAGTTTGATGGGGGTAGAACCTTGTGCGAGAACGTGGCTAGACGAAAGGATGCTTTTTCTTTGAAATAAGATTTGTTGAAACTGTTATTTCTGTTTTTGTCCGAAAAGGAAATAACGAATGACATGATGATGGAGGGATGATTGTAAATGTTATATTCGATATATTGGGATGAACTGATATTCGAGACACTGTAGAGTGTACAATTGATTAAGGGATATTGGTAATAATGCGTACGGCGATGGAAGTGACTTGATGAATGCACTCTCGGCTTGAGGCGAAGGAAGAAATGGCGTCGATAAAGTATTGTGAATTAGTCGGAAGTACTTTAGTTGCCTGGAATTGGTTGAATGTGAAGTTTATGTTTGATTTTGGTGGATATGGTGCATTGGGGTATTTTGTTGTGTTGTCGGGTGGTGTAGGGTGATTTATCGGTTGTACTTTCGGTGTTAGAAGCTTAAGCTGTTTCTAGGGTTTGGTAGGGAAAGAGATTAGGGTTTTTGCTGTTGAGATTATTGGAATGAGAATTACATATTGACGAATGTTGATAATGATAATTTAGGAGATATTGGAAAACGACCTATTTGGTGTTTCGTTTTGGTTGAAGATTAAGAGAGAATTATTTGGAGTTTGATGCTTATGGAGGATGTGCTTTGGTGTATGGGTGTTGTTATTTGTAAAATGTTGATGTGTTTGGTATGAGGACTTTTTATGGCTTTTGGGTGTGTCTTGGTGGGGTGGTTAGGGCGGCTGTTGGAGTTTGGCGGATGTGAGTCGCGTTTGTTCGGGCTAGCCTTGGATTGAGGTGGCTATTGGGGTTGTAGTTCGCGTTTGAGGGTGGATTGTGTTTGTTGTGGTTAGCTGTTGCGGGTGTGGGTTTGTGGGTGTGGTTGGGACGAGGCGTATTTAGGTTGCTACGGTTCTGGAGATTCGGAACTACATTCCGTTTTTGGTGGCTATTCTGGATAGTGTTTGTTCCTGCTGGTGTTATGGTCCGCTAGCTGTGTGCTGTGTCGATCTTCGTGTACTCCTTGGTGGGGGTAGGGTGTGTCTTGTTCTGTTAGGCACTCTAGTCTGCTTCGGGTTCGTCAAAGTTGACTTCTCGAGTTTGGTTTTCACTGTAGGAGTGGTTGCGAATGGAGTTCCTTGGTAGCATGTCTGTCGATTAGTGTAGGTGTGAGTTGTGTGTGTGAGTCTGGGTTACTAATTGTTAAAATTCCCCGGCCTTAGGTGGCGGATACATGCGCTGTGTGATTAGGAGAGGGTTATGCCTGTGAGGTTGGTGAGTTTGTGTCTGTTGGTAACTGTAGATGTGAACCTTAGCTGTGGAGCTGAGGTGAGTGTTTGGAGTATGAGTTTGTGTGTGTGTCTGGGTTGTGTGATCGATGTTGAGTAGTTCGGGTTTGGCTGTGTTGCTGAAAGCGAGGTGTGTGGGGCGGCGGAGCTATGGCGGGGAATCCGTATAAACTCCCCCGACGGGTTTTTAGTGAGTTTGAGGACTAAGATGATTAGTTGTCGACTTGTGGTGTGGGAACGTCTGGGTAATATTGTGGAGTGGAGAGATTTTTGTGCTTGCAGAGATTGACGTAATAGTAGGTGAAGTATTGTGACTGTTTTGGTTTGTTTCTGGGTGTGGTTTGTGTAGTGGTTGTTTGGCTGTGTTTGGGATATTTGATTGTGAAAGATTTTTTTATTGATGTCGTGTGCATTGTAAGTGTTTGGGGTTTTCTGTTGATTTTTGGGTTTTTTTTGTTATTGTTTGGACTTGGATTTGGTTGATGAGTATTTTCTTTTGTTTCTGGTGTGTGCGGATGGGGCTGTTTTGTGTGCTTGTTCGGATGTGTGGATTTTTGCTGTTGTGGGTTTAGTGATGAGTTGTATCAATCATGAGAGGTATGTAAGGTATGATGAGTTAGAGGTCTTTGGTGTATTAGTTTTGTTGTTTGGTTTGTGTGAGTTTGTGTGAGCAGTATAGTATGTGAATTTGATTTGGATATGTTTGTGTTAAAATTTCAATGGTGATTTGGTTATTTTGTTGTAAGTGTAAGAGATCTAAGTAATTGGGACCTAATGTTATTGTTTGATTTTCTGTTTGTTAGGCAAGATTCGTAGGTATTGAGAATGTGCTTTTGGGCCTGGTGAATTTGAGTTTTGTGTTTGTTAGACGTTGTGTTTGAGGTAATTTGCTTATATATAAGTATGTTCCCCCAAGTAGGTTGGTTCTATGTGATGAAGACGTGTGCGATGTTGGAATCGGCCCTTTTTGTTTGATTAATTATTTGTGAGGGATTGTTTGAGTTTTGTCGTATCTGAGTTTTGTAGTTTTTGGTTTTTGTTTTTGTTTGAAGAAGTTTGATTGTTGTATTTGCAGAGTGATGTTCGTTTGAATTTGATTTGTTTTTTGTTTTAAGTCTTCTTGAACTGAGAGTTTGGATATTGTGTGTTGTAATGTAGAAAAATATTTTTTTTTGTGATATACTATATGTGTATATTAATTATGAGGTGATGTATATGAGTCGACATACATCTCTTAAATTCGTATCTGGTTTTGAGATCTTGATTTTATGTTAGTTTGTGGATAGTGTGAGCTCTGGTTAGTATTTATGCCTCGTGTCATTGTGTGACTTGTATTGTACAGTCAGGTGCTTTCGTTTCATCCATAGAGATTACCCTGTGTCCACTTTACATACTTATGTCCAATACTAAAACCATAATAGTAAATAGATGAATACAAATGAAATCGAATGAAAGACGCTGAGATGCATATCTTATAGACTAGTCTGTGCAAGACCAGTTGTGACGAACACAAAGACACACCATATGTAACCTTGTTCCTCGTGAGAGCCACGACACCCTCTCCCGACCCGTAGCAGACCCCCCAGGCACCCTCTCCCAACGAGAAGACCTGCTGACCACTACTAACGCTCCTGCGACATCCACCCCTGCTCAACAGTCGCGCCCTTCTATTCACGGTGACTCGCCCCCCCCCCCCCTGAAACATTGTATTGCGCACTCATCCTCACCACCCCCCCCACCCCCCCCCCGCCTCTACCTGTACCTTCACCACTACACCCCCCCCAACCCCCCCCCTCGCCCCCAGGCACCCCCCTCAACCGCCACGACACTCTACACGCACCCCAACTCCCTATTGCATACCCCCCCCCCCCCCCCCCCCCCCCCCCCCCCCCCCCCCCCCCCCCCCCCCCCCACCCCCCCCCGGACGCCACCCCCCCCCCCCCCCCCCCCCCCTCCCCCCCCCCCCCCCCCCCCCCCCCCCCCCCCCCCCCCTCCCCCCCCCCCCCCCCCCCCCCCCCCCCCCCCCCCCGACCCCCCCCCCCCCCCCCCCCCCCCCCCCCCCCCCACCCCCCCCCCCCCCCCCACCGTCCCCCTGGTACAATCCCCCGATATCAAATGTTTATTCTGACCGGGACCCTGCTGCTTAATGACCCCCGATCGACCGCCTGACGACGGCGGCTCCTCCATTAGTTTGTACATGGGAGTCACAGAGTGAGGCCTTCTTATCAGCTCGCTGGATCCCACGGCTCTGACCAGCTCACCGCTAATCACACCTAGCTTCATGTTCCTGCTGCACTGCTCCAATTACACCAGGGTCGTGGAACCAGAGCTGAGTCGGCTGGTTGAAACACGGTGTGTGTCTGTGTTAGTGTGTGTGTGTGTGTGTGTGTTGTGTGTGTGTGTGTGTGTGTGTGCTGTTTTACAGCTTGTGACAAAGTGTGTGTTAAAGAGTTGTATGTGTATACAGTGTAAGGCTAAGTTTGGAGGCTGCCGTGCTCCAGTCTTTCCTGCAGGGGACCATACCAAAGACAGGGAGGGAGATTATCCTCCCTTCTCCCTCCCTCCCTCCCTCCCTCCTCTCCTCTTCTCTTTATTCTCTCCATCTTCAGCCTAACAAAGCCTTTCACTTTCTGTGTTTGTCCCATACTGGCACTTTCCTTCTTCTTCATCACGTCTATCACCTTTCATCCTCTCTCTCCTCCCTCATGGTTCTCAGTTTGTTCCCATGGTTACTCCTCCCCTCTCTAGACGCTACAGACTAAAACTCTGAACGCACAACTGGATCGCATCAACACACACAAACATGGACAATTAACACAGTAACACAACCGATGATCATTGTCATTGTGTGGTCGAGAAGGAGCAGGAGGAGGAGGAGGAGGGAGGAGGAGGAGGAGGAGGAGGAGGAGGAGGAGGAGAAGCTTGAGTTCCTGTGATCAGAGATGAAGAGATGAGAAAGTTCAAATCAGTTACCTCACTGATTCTTATTCTGGAGGAGGAGGAGGTAGGGAGGAGGAGGAGATGAGGAGGAGGAGAGGAGGAGGAGGAGGAGGAGAGGTCCACCTTCATCACCCTCAGTCCAGATTCAGTCGTCACTGTTCAAGAGGAGTCTCTTTAAAACTTCGCTCTGTCGTCTTAATCTGCACATTGATGCTCCAAGAAGTCTTTTTACCTAATCACTAGTGGATTAGATGGTCTCTCTCTCTCTCTCTCATCTCCATCTTCTCTCTCTCTCTCTCTCTCTCTCTCTCTCTCCTCTCTCTCTCTCTCTCTCTCTTCTCTCTCTCTACTCCTCTCTCTCTCTCTCTCTCTCCTCTCTCTCTCTCAAACCACTTCTTCTCTCTCTGATTATTATCATTACTGCTCCATTATGACTCTGTTCTTGGCAGGAGGGATCCTCATCTCCATTAATATGTCCACTGATAGAAGGATGAAAATGATCACACACACTCTTACACACAGAAACACACACACACACACTTCTTACACACAGACACACTCTAGATAGACTGCAGTCTTTTTGGGCTAATTATAGCCGAGGACTTTAATAGGCCAGTGAAAGCCAAAATGAAATATGAAATATGTCCTTCGTAATTAATAAGCACTCGACATTCTGTCTATTGTAATGAACGAAACTCACAGACAAATTTTTGCTGGATATCACACACACACACACACACACACCACACTCACAACACACGCATTCCTGTACATACATGTTAAGCACACATACAATATGTTTTTGTGTTTCAGTTACCAAACATATTGACTCAAATGCAGCTCAGATTAATGTCACTGAGTTGTGAATAATTCTCAAAGACTTTTACTCATTAACTTCAATCATATTAGACAAAAGTCTTAATAATAACAACACTATTGAACCACACGACCAGAATAACAAATGAGTAAACATGTTAAATGTAGAATCAAGAAGAAAAAACACATTTTTCTCACTTTCATTCTGTAGTATCCAATCATGCAGATACAGCGGCTACACACAAACACACAAACACACACACACCCTGCAAACAGAAACGGATACACAAAGGCAAACAATACACATAGAAAAACACACAAACATGCACACAGTGACAAAAGAGACAAAGGCAGATTATTCTCTTCTCCCTCTGAAAGGGATTAGTCAGATGCTGCTCTAATAGAAAAACTACAATAAATAGTACAACAAACACACACACACACACACACACACACACACACACACCACACACACACACACAAAGGTTTGTTAAGGATAAACAAGGAGGATAAACACGGAGATTTGTTTTCTACATTTATTTGTTGAACAACTTTTAATTAACCCTTTGTGGAGAAGTGAAGTTTCCTATGAGATGATTTCCACAGGTAGAACATTACACCTGATACAACCTGCTGAGCGGTTGTTGTGGTTTATGTCGGATGTGTCTCCAGCTGCGTTGTCGGTAGAAACAGAAGCAGTGATCTGATTGGCTCCCGGGAGGCGAGCAGAGGTGAAGTGACACACAACAAGGAGACAAATGAGTTTCAGCCTCCATTTAGAATGTTGTCAGAAGGTTTATGGCCTCGGACCGGTGTGTCTGCAGTGAGTCAGATCAGATGTTGTCTCTGGCGAGGACAGGTTGGATCGTCATGAACTCCTTTTAAGTTTGGATTTGTCAGTTATTTGATGTTTTGGTGAAGTAGAGCGATGTCTTCTTTAGAGAAACATCCTGCAGCCGTCAGACTCAGGGTGACGATCTCTCTGCCTCCTTGTGAACTGAGGTTTGTCTCTGTGGCTCCAAGAAGCCGAATCACAGAGAGAATCAGAGTTATTGTTTTGAAGTTGAAGTGTTTTCCTTCGTGACTCTCTGCGGTAACTTCCCCTGACAAACCATCTGCAGGATCACCCTGCCAACCCCCCCACTCACTGATTAAACATCCGATAAGTGCGACGAGCAACTTCTCTGCTGCAGCCCCACACACGTCTTAGTCACGGGCTCATCTGCAAGTCAGAGTGCCTCAGTGTCCTTCTGCTGAGAAAATCACTGCCATGAATATCAACTTCATTAAAGCTCAAGGGAAATTAGAGGTGGTGTGCCCCCCACCTCTCCACGTCTAGAGGTCGCGAGTACACCTAACTTCTATCCTCTTCAGGATGAAGATGTTCAGCTCATGCAGCCGCCTGCAGCTCACAGGCCATTTTCATTTAAAGCAAATGTTTCCTCCCCAGACTTTCATTGTGGGAGTAAAGGACAGATTGTGATTTGATGAGAAATGAATTCATTAAATATGCTGGAACACAAACAGACGCTTTGTCTCTTCAAGACACAAAGTTACACACATGCTGAGTTACTCACAAACCAAAAGGAAATTCAAGACACGTAAATAAAACTTAGGAAACAACCAAAAGTCGTGGGGATCAGAAAGAATGGAGCTTTTCCAGTTGAATCTGGAACCTGCAGCATTTATAATGGGGATGATGTAGAACCGACAGTATATAAGGAGCCACTCAGTGGTTCACCGAGTAAATATCAGTGACGGCCTCCCGAGTTCTAATGAGCTTCACCAACACTTTTCATAGTAAAACCTTTCTGGTCGAGAACTTGTCTTTCTACGTCTTATCCTCGTACCTGTGCACCTCCTCTTCCACCATCGATTCAGTGACTCCCGTGGGACTGGTGCATCCCCATTTTTTCTTTTGGTCGGGTGCAGCGCTCTCAACATGTCCAATATGCAATAATAAAGTGTACAAATAATGTAGAATTTCTTCCAGAAAGCTCCAATACAGGTTATAGCTCAATATTACTACGTGCTCATCCAGAACTTTGTCAGAATGTAGTAGTGTTGACGAATCCTTCAGGAAGACGAAAAAAACAACCTAGACGAGAGACAAGTAAAACACTGTTGGACGGTCGAGTGTAATATTTGTCCTTCAGGTGGTGAAGACATTACAGAGCTGTTTGGAAATATGAAGAATCAGATATGAATCAGAAACTAAAAGTCTCCTCAGGGGAGAGGCTGCAGTGTCCATGCCCCATCCAGATGTGAACTGTCGATTATGTAAATAATGCTGGAACACATCTGTCTGCACAACATCACAAGAAAAATAAACCCGAATAGACCGTGAGTTTAACAAACACCTCGACTCAGAGGGGAAGTGAACCTCAGTGAAGTTCCTGGAGCTGTGACTGACTGACTGTCTGTTTTCAGCTTCACCTGGAGACTCAATGGCTTCCAGATCAGAAGAGGATCTCTGCTGTCCCGTTGCCATGATGTCTTCAGAGATCCTGTCATTCTGTCATGTAGCCACAGCTTCTGTAAAGACTGTGTGGAGGAGCTGGTGGAAAGACAAAAGAAGTAAAAAGAGTGTCCACTTGTGTAAGAGAAGATCTTCAAGGTCAGAACCACCTGTTAGCCTGGTGTTGCGAGAACCTGTGTGAGACCTTCTACAGGAGAGAGATCAGAGCTCTTCACCTGCTCTCTGCAGTCTGCACTCAGAGAAACTCAGACATCTTCTGTCTGGACCATCAGCAGCCAGTGTGTCTCGTCTGCAGAGATTCAGAGAAACACACCGACCACAGATCAGACCCATCGATGATAGCTACACAACAACACAAGAAGCAGCTTCAGGAAACTCTGGAGCCCTTGAAGAAGAAGTTACAGAGTTTTAAACGTGTTAAAGTAGAGTTTGAACAAACAGCAGGACACATAAGGTCCAGGCCGGACGCACAGGGACACAGATCAAGGAGCAGTTTAAAAAGCTTCATCAGTTTCTGGAGGAGGAAGAGGAGGCCAGGATGACTGCACTGAGGGAGGAAGAGGAGCAGAAGAGTCGGATGATGAAGGAGAAGATTGAGTCTCTGAGCAGAGACATAACGTCTCTTTCAGACACAATCAGAACCACAGAGGACGAGCTGAGAGCTGAAGACGTCTCGTTCCTGCTCAACTACAAGGCTGCAGTGGAACGAGTCCAGCAGCGCCCCCTGCTGGATGATCCACAGCTGGCCTCAGGAGCTCTGATAGACCAGGCCAAACATCTGGGCAACCTGAGCTTCAACATCTGGAACAAGATGAAGGACTTGGTCTCCTACAGTCCTGTGGTTCTGGACCCAAACTCTGCTCATCCAGAACTCGTCCTGTCTGAAGATCTGACCAGTTTGAGACGAGGAGAGAAACAGAAGCTTCCTGACAATCCAGAGAGGTTTGAACATTACTTCTCAGTCCTGGGATCTGAGGGTTTTAACTCAGGGACTCACAGCTGGGACGTCCTGGTTGGAGACAGTACTTACTGGGAACTGGGTGTGTCAGCAGAGTCTGTCCAGAGGAAGGGAGAGGATCTGTCTGGATTATGGGGAATATGGTTCTATGAAGGTAAATACTCAGCAGAGTCACCATCAGGATCATCTGATCTCTCTGTGCAGAAGATCCAGAGGATCAGAGTGAAACTGGACTGGAACAGAGGAGAACTGTCGTTCTCTGATCCTGATACTAACAAACACATACACACCTTCACACACACTTTCACTCAGAAGATGTTTCCATGCTTTAACACTATAGATCATCATCATCCAGTGAAGCTGTTACCTGTGAAAGTCTCTGTGACTCTGGATCAGAGCCGTTAGAGATAAAGATTTTATTCATCATGTTTATTTCTTCAGGAGAAATCTGCTGAATTTAAAAGTTAAACTCGTTATTCTAAAGCTTTGTTTATTTCTCCTTTTGCTTCTCACTCATTTTTATTTCTCCTGTCGACTTTTCCACGTGTGTAAAAAGATTTGATTATTTTCTGATCTTTATCTTTTGTTTGTTTTTTACTTTCATGGAAAATGTTTTCTATCATTTAGATTTTGTGTGGATCCATGAAGTCGAGCAAACTGATGAAGATCCACATAAAAACACATTTATCAATAACAGCTGATCATTGTTCAAATTCAACAAACTTTATTAAAACTCACACATGAGACATGATTCATGTTTAATCACATAAAGTCTGTTCACATATGAAATAATCCAACAGATATGAACATTTGTCTGTTTGATGTGATGAAGCCAAAATGATTCTGTCTGTAAAAGTGTTTATTCAACAGCAGCCGAGTGATGTGATTTTAATATTGAGATCAAAATAATAAAAACTATGAAACAGAAATAGAGCTTTGACTTTTTTCATTAGAAGAGAAACTCTCTTCATAGGTTTGATCTGACCTTTGACTCCAGTGTCACTCACTCACACAGTGTTTACACAGCAGTCACATGTTCTGTGTGAATCTCGTCCAGAACTTTTCTCAACTTTTTATTTTGTCGTTACGAAGAGAGAGAATGAAAACCAATCTCATAAAACACCATGAATGTGATTCTCTTCTCAGCTTTTAACCGTGTAATAATCAAGACAGAGAACAAACTAATGGAGACGTGACAGTTCAGGACTTATCTTCACGATGAAGAGCTGAGACTCGGCCACATGACTTCAACGATGTCCTGCATGAGCCCTGTGAATGTCTGGAGAACGTCTCGGTTCTCAGATGCCAGCTCTCTCCTTTATGAACCTTAAGCTGCACAGACAGTTTGAGTGATCCATCATTAAGAGATAAGACAATTACAGTTAAAAATCCAAAGATTACAAGCTGTGTGTCAAATTATTTCAGGAAAGGCTGGAAATGTGAAAGAGGGGCATTAAAGAAATGATTCTACATTATTAAAACCATTAAAACGGAGTTCTTATTACCAGCAGACAGGAAACTAATGGAGACACGTCGAGCAGTAATTGGTCGGCAGACTGAGGCTGACAAAGTATCCAGCCTTTGAGTTCTCCTTCAGTTCTCCTCCTACATTATTCACAGATGAACCGAACAACACTGTTTTGTATGTGGAGCGAAGGTCACGCAGGAAACAGGAAGGGGAGGTTCTAATGTCACAGTCACAAACCACCTGACCTCGCTGAAGCTTCTTCTGACTGATGGACGTATGAACCCAGTCCTCCAGGGTGCGGCTGATTCACAGGATGCAGGGTCTTCACTGGGTCTATCAGGGGCTGCCGCCAATAACTGTGAACACACAGGTTCTGGATACGTGTGCGTTCTTCTTGGAGTCAGATTCGATTGTGTGTAAAAAGTTGTTGCCTTTGGAAAACATTTGTTGTCCAGGCTGTAATTAGGAGGCTCCAGAATATACATGTCAAAGCAAATGAGTACAAGACAAACAGAGAAGCTTTAAGACTCTGAGCTGCACTAGTGGAGTGTGTGTGTGTGTGTGTGTGTGTGTGTGTGTGTGTGTGTGTGTGTGTGTGGCAAAGCTTGACTGAACAAGAGCATATGTGCTCAACCCTGAATAATTAAAGGTTATTTATATACAGTGCGGACGCAGTGCACACATTGTGTTATCTCCTCCACAATTAAGATGTGTTAAGTGCGTATGTGTTATTATGAGCTTCTCATGGTTCTGCAGTATCATAGCTTTTGATATTTTTTCCCAGATAATCATTCATGGATCATTTAAACATGGGAGTTATTAAGAGGACTGATATCTATGAGTGTGCTCTGGTGCAGCTTGATTGTATGAGTCACATTCTGGATAAAAACATCTGCAGAGTTGGTGGAAATTTTGTGTTTTTGATATTGTCTGTGTAGCAAAACAATACGTGTTGTCTATTTCTCACTCTATCAGAGTCGTACAGTGAAATGATCGTTTAACCTTCGTCCTCTTGTTCACACTGAAAAACATCTTCCAGTCAGTTCAGTTCCAGCAGCAGCGGCAGCGGCTTAAGATAAAACTGACTGTGTCTTTCCTACACACACACAGACACACACACACACACACACAGAGACCCTTTGATGTGAATGTGACCCAGTAAATGGAATGAGAGAGGCCTTTACAGGGAAGCGTGGAGACGAGTAGCGTATCCTCCACCGTCACCATTTTGTTGATTCTTCACACTCCACCGCTGCAGCGTCTACTTTCTTCACCTCCCTCTCCCTCTCTCCCTCTAACTCTCCCTCTCTCTTTCTCCCTCTCTCTCTCTCCATCCTCTGTTATAAATCGATTCTGGCCTCGCCCTGATGAGACACTGGTTCTACGGCAGCCGTGTGTCAGTCCACTCAGAGGACACCAGTGCTCAGTAAAGACTTATTCTGGGTCTTTTTCTGGACTTTGTTTCTTTCTCTCGTTTCTCCTCTCGTTTCACCCTTGAACAGGCACCTTGCTCTCCAGCGCGGCTCGTCCTCCTGATACATAATGAATGGTGTGAGCTCTATAATGGTGATGTGGTTCAGTTTGGGGCCCCTGGGGTCCTTTCTCTCCTGGAGCCCCCAGGGTCCCTTGACATGCTCGTTATGACACGTTATCAACACGTTTGTTGTTCCTGTGTTGTTTAGAGTCCAAGTCACTGCTGCTACAGTTTGACTGTTTATATAAAAAATGCACAAAATGTCCAAACTGAATTAAATTCAAGCCGAAGCGCACAACTAACAAGTTGGAAGAAGATTGATTGTTTTTTAGAGATGTAAACTGGATGCACAAGCCCACATGATGTTAGAATACACAGTTTTTATTATATATATTATATATATATATTATTTTATAATACAGACATTTAGTCAAACTGGTAATAACCTCACCTCCCTGGGTCACACGGGTTTCACACGGTGGTGTTGTGGTGACTCTGAAGGATGTTGTGTAGAATGAAAGAGGGAACGAGTCTCTAATCTGAATCCCAACATGTTGACTTGCATGAGTGATGATGGTTGTTCTCTGTGATCTCTGAGGAGGGCCGTGCACAACAATGACACATTATTTACAACACTGTGAGAGGAAATAATCTATTAATAGATGATAATCTACATATTATCTACAGATCTCAAAATATCTCCTCGTGTTCCTGCTTCTCTTTCTGTGAATCCTGTCACATCCACCTCGGCTCTGATTCTCTCTGTGATGATGATATCATTTTACCTTCTCGTCCGTCTGCCTCCACCAATATTCCCCACCCCTTCCCCCCCCCCCCCACCCCCCCCCCACACCACCCACCCCGCCCCCACCCCCCACCACCCACCCCCCCCCCCCTCCCAACCCCCCCCCCCCCCTCCCCCTCTCCCCCCCGTTGCCTCTACCCTCCCTGTCACATGTTACTGTTACATTACTTACGTCTCTCTCCCTCCCTCTCTCTCCCCCTCTCTCACTCTCTCTCCCCCTCCACTCATTTCCATCCGAGCCTTGATGATATTTTCAGCTGAAAATGACTAAATGGAAAGTGGTATAAAGGCAGAATGACGTTTAGTAGCAGTTGATGGAAGCTTGGTCGTTTTCAGCCCGGTGAATGAATTTGGAGCGATCAGGTGGGCGAGTCACCAGTCTCATGTTTAGAGAGAACGCTTGATTCTGGTAGAGGGCCAATCAATTTCAGCCTCTTTGCCTGATCGCTCTCTCTGCTCTCATTCTCTCTTTACCCGGCTCACCCTTCATTTATCTGCGTTCCACTCCTCTCCTCTGTCATCCATCTCCAATCGTCCTCCTCCTCTCAGCTCCATGAGATGATCGCCCGAGGTCCCACATCCTGGTGCAACGTGACATTCTGCCGTCTTCTTCCTCTCATGTCTTCCTTCGCTCTCATTTCGTTGTACCTCTCGTGCCATCAACCTTCCCTCCCTCCATCCCTCTCTTTGTCTCTCTCTCTCTCTCTCTCTGCCTCCCACCCTCCACCGCCTCCTCCCAGTGCTTTTCCTTCTCTCTTTCTGCTGTCTGTCACTTTCAGTCAGCGGAGGGAGGGAACGCCCACGAGGTGCTCAACACCGAGCGCCGGCTTGAGATGAAGGAAGGAGGAAAAGGTGCAGAGAGCAAAGAAGGAAGGAATGAAGGAAGGAGAGAAGGTTAAAGACGGATGGAAAGAAGGTTGTTGAAGCATGATATTTAAATGTTGGACATCTCGCCGCTTGCTGGCACCATCATCTCTATCGGTTCATGACTGGAGAGCAATGAATCCAGGGACAGGTTGTGTCAGAAGGATCCACCGACGAGTCGTGAAGATGAGACAAGTTCTGCCTTTGAAAGTTTCTGAATGAACAAATAAAGGAAAAACCAAAAAAGGCCATAAAAGTTTGAAAGTTAGGGACGGAGGGAATAGAAGGAGAGAACGTGGGTAGATGAGCAAAAGTTTTGTAAATGACAAGTGTATTAAAAAATATGTTTGACATATATGTGGTTTAATTTTTCAGAACACTGCTGTTAAGTTATTGACAAAAAAAAACACTTAAAAATGTTTAATAATTATGTTTTTGTGCATTTAAATGTCAGACGAGTAAGACGATGGAAATGTTAAAATAAAAAACAGTTACACAAGAAACTGTTAGAAGAGTTGAAGATATGCAGAGAAAAGAAGAAGGAAAGAAAGAAAGGAGGAAGAGAGAGGAGAAGAGGTGAGGGGCCAAGTGGGCATGGGTTCGGCTCAGTGAGCTTTTTGCAAGACTGCTCATATTACCCAGAAGCCTTTGGGGCTGAACGGAGCGGTGGACTGGACTCATCCCTCTCTTCATTCTCATTTCCTCTCCTTGCTCTCATGTCTTCTAGTTCTCATCCAAACGCTCTTCATCACGTCGAAGTGCACATTTAGCAACATTAGCCAACACCAAATCCATATTCTCTGTTTTTATACCAAAAAGGTTTCATCACAAATATTCCTCGGGGGAAAGACATTCATTCTAAAATAATGTAATAATATATTTTATAGCTCAGCTGTAAATGTTGTGGAATAGAGTCCTTGGTTGAATCCTCCGTGCAGACGCCTGAGCAGGAGGAAACGTTTTCTGCTGCATCGAGAAGTTTCTTCTTCTGTTTCCGTCCTGACGGAGACGATCATCTCAGATTCTCCGGCTTCGTCAGGAGTGTGCATCTTTCAAAACGACTGAACGGCTACAGTGTGTTGTGTAACCTGACCTGAATGCTCACTGGCTTGTGTTTGGGCCCTGACGCCCCAATCTGCCATACATTTTACTAAGTTTTTTTTTACATTCAATTCTCACTTCTCTTACAAGTATCGTCTTCTGAAATGTACATTTGGATCTTTCCTCAGCTTTATAACGTTGTAACGTGAATATCAAAGTTAATCTGAAGCTCATCTTTGGCTTTTATCTGTTTATTCTTCTATTTTCAAGATATTTTGTTGACAAAATAGTTTCAAGTTTCTCACTGAATAATGGAACTGAAATCAGCAGCGTTCATGAGCTCCTATCTTCCATGTTCTGATGATCTGACCTCCTCACATGATTCTCCAGTGGCGGGGGGGGAGGAGAGAGAGATACAAAACAGTCCTCTGGTTGTTTGTGTGCAGCTGTTGTGTGCAGATGTGAGCGTGGAGCGTATGAGAAGGGTTTATCTGGTTGAGGCTTTGCTCCTGTAGAGACGCCTGCAGGCCTGGATTCTTCTACGTATCCGACTTGAGACACAAATAGAATGAACCGAGGTCGCTCTGGGCCTCAGGCTCCGACATCCGGCTCCTACTTATACTCAGATCCTTACTTCTTTGTTTTTGTTGTTGTTCTTTCTAAGTCTTTTTTTGTATTTACAGTCGTCTGAGTTTCTGGGTTGTGTTGTTTTGTGCAGTTTATCTTCCTGTTCGAGTTGCAGCTATAAAAAATGACCACACAGGTGATCCCACAGTGACGTGGACTGCTGAACAAGCTGATGTGTTGATATCACAGCTCGAGTCTTAACCACCTCTTCAAATGGTTCACACTGACACTCACATTCACACAGTTACACACATTTGACCAGTGTTTGTATGAACCACACCTTTTCTCCGCTTCACTGTCAATCACCTTCAACCTGCTACAGGCAGATTGTTCCCTTCAGTGTTTGTAGAATCTAAGAGCCACATCGGTTTACCCTGGAAAGCCAACACATTCCTAGCAGTTGCAATAATAACCCAGGGTGAAGTGTTGTTAAAAACTCATTAGAGGAATAAAGAAAACACAACAAGGCTTGAATGCTCATTAATCAGCTGCTTCCTTCTCGTCACGGCGAGAACAATAACATCAGGAGCAACATGGAGGCCGTGGCTGTTCAGACACAATTAATCCACAGATTCAAATTCTGGAGCATTATCAAATCAAAGTGCACGTCCAGCTGCTGTGTGTGTTTGTTGCTCCACGAGTGGAACCGAACATGTGAGTCATTTTCGAGCCACAGTAACTTAGTGTCACTGGAACATTTTCCTCCTCCAGGGCAGAGACGGAGTGTGATCGTCCTCTGCTCCAGATCCGTCTGGAGGAGAGCAGCAGGGGGTCACCTACATTCTCAACACAGCTTTCCTTTTAAAACTTCACCTTGAGATGTTGCTCCTGTCGCGGCCGACATGATGAGAACACCGGGCTGCGCTCCTGCTCTTGTTCTCTCTGTGCCGAGCAGGTCAACACAAGCCTCCTTTCACCGGCCGACCGGGAAGCTGCATGCACCTGAGGCTGCGTTCAAGCTGAGCAGCAGCAGGATCAGTGTGTCGTGTGTTTATCTCTCAGTCGATCAGTGAGCAGGGAAGCTGCCGGGCGGGGGAGGCCGCTCCAAGGAAAGACAAATCTCACTTAAGGGATAATGGTCGAGAGGAAACGCAGCTTTTTAAAATGAGACATATGGAATCTTTGCATTGTGTAACTGAAGTATTTCAGGGATCACAGTCTTCTTCAGGGTCTCAGCACCATGCAGCTCTTTTCTCTTCCTTTGAAGGCTGGTTCCCCGAGTTGGCTTTAATGTAAACTAAAGTTATAATTTAATATTTATATTAAATATGTTTCTGATAGCCGCATTTATTGAATGCCTGAAGATAATTATATAGTGGTGTCACAGTTAAGGTGTAATAATCACGACAAAATGTACAATCATTTGATGATATCAGACTTTTTACTGCACTTTGCTTCTGTCTCTTTAATGTGACTTCAGCTCTACAGTTACATCACAGACTCCTCCCCCCCCCCTGCATTTCCTGTTAATGTTTAACTTTCACTTTCACTGACCTCTGAATTTCACAACCAAGTCTCTTGTCTGTGTGAACTTGTTGCTGCCAAATGACTTTTGACCAGTTATCAAATCCAAGGCTTGAATTACTTTTTACAATCGTGTCCTGACACACCAGAGAAACCAGGAAGCATCTGTTCCTCCCTGAAGAGACGCAGGCTGAAAACCAGACGATCACATTCACCTTCCAAACCAAACTGAACCAAACCAGACCAGACGTCCTGAGTGAGTCCAGCTACAGGAGAGAAGAGTCAAACTACAACCTGCCGACGCTCCACACACTGACCGTGAGTTTAACAAACACCTCGACTCAGAGGGGAAGTGAACCTCAGTGAAGTTCCTGGAGCTGTGACTGACTGACTGTCTGTTTTCAGCTTCACCTGGAGACTCAATGGCTTCCAGATTAGAAGAGGATCTCTGCTGTCCCGTCTGCCATGATGTCTTCAGAGATCCTGTTCTTCTGTCATGTAGCCACAGCTTCTGTAAAGACTGTGTGAAGAGCTGGTGGAAAGACAAAGAAGTAAAAGAGTGTCCACTTTGTAAGAGAAGATCTTCAAGGTCAGAACCACCTGTTAACCTGGTGTTAAAGAACCTGTGTGAGACCTTCTTACAGGAGAGAGATCAGAGCTCTTCACCTGCTCTCTGCAGTCTGCACTCAGAGAAACTCAGACTCTTCTGTCTGGACCATCAGCAGCCAGTGTGTCTCGTCTGCAGAGATTCAGAGAAACACACCAACCACACAATCAGACCCATCGATGAAGCTGCACAACAACACAAGAAGCAGCTTCAGGAAACTCTGGAGCCCTTGAAGAAGAAGTTACAGAGTTTTGAACGTGTTAAAGTAGAGTTTGAACAAACAGCAGAACACATTAAGGTCCAGGCCGGACGCACAGAGACGCAGATCAAGGAGCAGTTTAAAAAGCTTCATCAGTTTCTGGAGGAGGAAGAGGAGGCCAGGATGGCTGCACTGAGGGAGGAAGAGGAGCAGAAGAGTCGGATGATGAAGGAGAAGATTGAGTCTCTGAGCAGAGACATAACGTCTCTTTCAGACACAATCAGAACCACAGAGGACGAGCTGAGAGCTGAAGACGTCTCGTTCCTGCTCAACTACAAGGCTGCAGTGGAACGAGTCCAGCAGCGCCCCCTGCTGGATGATCCACAGCTGGCCTCAGGAGCTCTGATAGACGAGGCCAAACATCTGGGCAACCTGAGCTTCAACATCTGGAACAAGATGAAGGACCTGGTCTCCTACAGTCCTGTGGTTCTGGACCCAAACTCTGCTCATCCAAGACTCGTCCTGTCTGAAGATCTGACCAGTTTGAGACGAGGAGAGAGACAGAAGCTTCCTGACAATCCAGAGAGGTTTGATAGTTACGCCTCAGTCCTGGGATCTGAGGGTTTTAACTCAGGGACTCACAGCTGGGACGTCCTGGTTGGAGACAGTACTTACTGGTTACTGGGTGTGTCAGCAGAGTCTGTCCAGAGGAAGGGAGTGGATCTGTCTGAATTATGGGGAATAGGTTCTATGAAGGTAAATACTCAGCAGGTCACCATCAGGATCATCTGATCTCTCTGTGCAGAAGATCCAGAGGATCAGAGTGAAACTGGACTGGAACAGAGGAGAACTGTCGTTCTCTGATCTGATACTAACAAACACATTCACACCTTCACACACACTTTCACTCAGAAGATGTTTCCATTCTTTAACACTATAGATGTCATCATCCCATTGAAGCTGTTACCTGTGAAAGTCTCTGTGACTCTGGATCAGAGCCGTTAGAGATAAAGATTTTATTCATCATGTTTATTTCTTCAAGAGAAATCTGCTGAATTTAAAAGTTAAACTCGTTATTCTAAAGCTTTGTTTATTTCTCCTTTTACTTCTCACTCATTTTTATTTCTCCTGTTGACTTTTCCACGTGTGTAAAAAGATTTGATTATTTTCTGATCTTTATCTTTGGTTTGTTTTTTACTTTCATGGAAAATGTTTTCTATCATTTAGATTTTGTGTGGATCCATGAAGTCGAGCAAACTGATGAAGATCCACATAAAAACACATTTATCAATAACAGCTGATCATTGTTCAAATTCAACAAACTTTATTAAAACTCACACATGAGACATGATTCATGTTTAATCACATAAAGTCTGTTCACATATGAAATAATCCAACATATATGAACATTTGTCTGTTTGATGTGATGAAGCCAAAATTATTCTGTCTGTAAAAGTGTTTATTCAACAGCAGCCGAGTGATGTGATTTTAATATTGAGATCAAAATAATAAAAACTATGAAACAGAAACAGAGTTTTTACTTTTTTCATTAGAAGAGAAACTCTCTTCATAGGTTTGATCTGACCTTTGACTCCAGTGTCACTCACTCACACAGTGTTTACACAGCAGGTCACATGTTCTGTGTGAATCTCCTCCAGAACTTTTCTCAACTTTTTATCTTGTCGTTACGAAGAGAGAGAACGAGAACAAATCTCATAAAACACCATGAATGTGATTCTCTTCTCAGCGTTTAACCGTGTAATAATCAAGAAAGAGAACAAACTAATGGAGACGTGACAGTTCAGGACTTATCTTCACGATGAAGAGCCGGGACTCACCAGCAGCTCGCCCACATGACTTCAACGATGTCCTGCATGAGCCCTTTGAAATGTCTGGAGAACGTCTGGGTTTAAAGGATCTGAGACGTCGAGGGTAAGGATAATGAGTCACAGCAGATGCTGATGGCAGCACCCGTCTCTCTGGATGTGTTTTAGTGGGCAGGAGAATCTAGAAGAATATTCAATGTTCAGTTACGTAGAAAACATGAACACTGGTTTGTCGATCCAGGGCCACTGTGGAAATCCCTGGACACATAAGACATATTATTTTATTAGTTGGTTTTTAGTCCCATTCAACAGATTGATAAACAGCAGCTTCCAGTGGATTGTGTAGGTGTCTGTCTGTGTGTCTGTCTGTGTGTCGGTCTGTGTGTTGGTCTGTGTGTCAGTCTGTGTGTTGGTCTGTATGTCTGTCTGTGTGTTGGTCTGTGTGTCAGTCTGTGTGTCGGTCTGTGTGTCTGTCTGTGTGTTGGTCTGTGTGTTGGTCTGTGTGTCAGTCTGTGTGTTGGTCTGTGTGTCAGTCTGTGTGTCAGTCTGTGTGTCTGTCTGTGTGTTGGTCTGTGTGTTGGTCTGTGTGTCAGTCTGTGTGTCTGTCTGTGTGTTGGTCTGTGTGTGTCAGTCTGTGTGTCAGTCTGTGTGTCTGTCTGTGTGTCAGTCTGTGTGTCAGTCTGTGTGTTGGTCTGTGTGTCGGTCTGTGTGTCAGTCTGTGTGTTGGTCTGTGTGTCGGTCTGTGTGTCAGTCTGTGTGTTGGTCTGAGTGTCAGTCTGTGTGTCTGTCTGTGTGTCAGTCTGTGTGTTGGTCTGAGTGTCAGTCTGTGTGTCTGTCTGTGTGTCAGTCTGTGTGTCTGTCTGTGTGTCTGTCTGTGTGTCAGTCTGTGTGTTGGTCTGTGTGTTGGTCTGTGTGTCGGTCTGTGTGTCAGTCTGTGTGTCTGTCTGTGTGTCAGTCTGTGTGTTGGTCTGTGTGTCGGTCTGTGTGTCAGTCTGTGTGTTGGTCTGTGTGTCGGTCTGTGTGTCAGTCTGTGTGTTGGTCTGAGTGTCAGTCTGTGTGTCTGTCTGTGTGTCAGTCTGTGTGTTGGTCTGAGTGTCAGTCTGTGTGTCTGTCTGTGTGTCAGTCTGTGTGTCTGTCTGTGTGTCTGTCTGTGTGTCAGTCTGTGTGTTGGTCTGTGTGTTGGTCTGTGTGTCGGTCTGTGTGTCAGTCTGTGTGTCAGTCTGTGTGTCTGTCTGTGTGTTGGTCTGTGTGTTGGTCTGTGTGTCAGTCTGTGTGTCGGTCTGTGTGTCTGTCTGTGTGTCAGTCTGTGTGTTGGTCTGTGTGTTGGTCTGTGTGTCTGTCTTTGTCTCCGTTCCTGCTCCCAGACTTTACCTCAGTGATGCTCGGCCAGTCGAGTGATTTTGGAGCCGGAATCAGATTAAGACCGAGCGTCTCCTTCTGATCGCTGCACGCACACACATACACACACACATGCACACACGACAGCAAGAAATACACATTCACGTACGCAAATGTGCACAATCACATATGCACGCTTGAGAGCATGGAGGGTCACTCACACACAGATGGATATAAAGACACATACACTCCACAAAATGGCACATGTCAAGGGAGCTGGGGAGTTTCTGTGTGAGTGTGAGTGTGAGTGTGAGTGTGTGTGAGTGTTTGTGTGTGTGTGTGTGTGTGTGTCTGTGTGTGTGTGTGTGTGTGTGTGTCTGTGTGTGTGTGTGTGTGTGTGTGTGTGTCTGTGTGTGTGTCTGTGTGTGTCTGCGTTTCGGAGAAGGCTTAGAGACGGAAAGTGCGCTATAGTCAGAGAGACAATTTCCTATTTGGCAGAAATCAACACATAATCAATCTGACACTCACATAGAGAAACACACACACACACAAACACACACACTCACACACACACCTGCAAACACACAAGGACCATGTGCATGCATGGATGGATTTTATAACACACCTATGGCATGCACCACTTACCCTGACTCACACAAACACACGTGCACATGGATACACAAGCGTACATACAGACACACACAGCACTAACCCCATCTCTCTCACACCACTCAGTTTCACAGGCTGCAGCTGGAAGCGAGTGTCCTCTGACCGCCTGTCACAGAGAGTGAGAGGAGAAGACGTGTGTTGTTCTGTTAGTGTGTCTGTCTCTGTGGACCCGCCCCCCTCTTAACGACACCCTGTCTGTCTCTTCTTGGATTTGTGTTTGTGTTGAAAGCAAACACGAGTCTGAAGAGGGAGGAGGCTCTCGTTTTATTCAGTCATGCTGCATTAAGAGAGTTACACAAACCTGGAGGGAGAGCGAGAGAGAGAGAGATAGTGTGAGAGAGAGTGAGAGAGAGAGAGAGAGAGAGAGAGAGAGAGAGAGAGAGAGAGACGAGAGAGAGAGAGAGAGCAGAATGAACACTGCCCAGTTTCTGACATATTGCAGATGAATTCATATTCTGTGTTATTTACCTGGAAGCTGCAGTGAAACTCTATTAAACTGAGGTTATACATGTTAACTTACATAACGAGTGAACTGGTCTCTTCTGTGTATCGAATCACACTGTGCATGCAATAGTGACACTGTTTGTATCAGTGTGTTGTTTTGTGCGACGTGATGCAGACGTCCTTATGAAAGCCAACATCTTGTAAAGTTTATGAATGTGTGATATTCCCGTTAAAGCTGGATTAGTTCTGAGCATGTGTGGATGAGTGTGTGTCTGTGTGTGTTGAATACACAGTGTGTATGTGTGTTGTGTGTCAGTCTGTCTGTCTGTTGGCCCTAATGCTAATACATTCATGCCTCAGCATTTCTCCTGTTTACTTCTTTACTTATCGTTCAAACTGTCATCAGCAGAAAAACTTTCCTGGCTGCATCTCATTAGCCCACATCCCAGCTCTGAGGAGGAGAACCTCTCGATACTAGAGTGTGAGTCTCCTCGTGAACCATCCCCCCCCCGCCGGTTTCCTGTCATCATCTTTTAAATGACCACACAGAGGAGGCATGTACAATGGAAAAACCCCAGAATGCTTCTTTACGTGGAGTGAGACTTACAGATGTCGTGTACCGGCTCGGCTGTGATCGGCTGTGGAGACGCTGCCTCTGCATCTCAGAGGAGACGGTGGAGAACAAACCCAGTGTGTGTTCATCTCCATCTGCAGTCCGGGAGTGAAGGAGTGAGGAGGATTAACATGCTCGTCACGTCATGGACTGACAGAGGATTCTAGGAAGTTCAGAATCAAGCTGCAGGGTTCTGAGATTTAGCTTCTTAGCTTCACATCTCTACAACGAAGCAACAGAGTTCAAACGTTGTGTTCGGAAGTTGCTGGTTTTCTCCTTTGGCTTCGAGAGCAGTTTTTTTATTGGTTTGCTCAAAAGCAACATTAGGTTATTGAAATAGCAGCTTTGGAATCGGTCTGATGGTAAATTGAGTTAAAAAGAGAGAACGGATTCAGAGCCTGTTCCCGGAATGTGCAGCTTCGGAGTTTGGGTCGTATGAATTCTAGTCCTTTACATCGTTCTCCTCATTCGCTGAGTGGACTTTAGTTTAAGTGATGCAACGTAAAGTTGACCTGTTCATGTTTGGTATAAGGTGGAAGTGTAACCTTGGATTCTTGGAGGGTACTTTGTCTATTGGAAATGAATTAAAGTGAAAACACTGGTATCTGGTTACTCTGCTGCTTTAACTGCAGCTGTGTCTCTGCTCAGTTCTAAAATTACACAAACCCACTAAGTCAGGAACAAATGAACTGCCGCCTGTGTTTACCTCCACTGAGCTCAAAGTGAAACATGGGACCTCCTATCACGTGTCACCAGGAAACACTGCGGGCGCCGCCCCAGATAAGGAGGAGGTCCTGCAGCGAGCAGAGGCGGCTGGAGCCATGAGATACTGAAACCTGATTCTCTGGTGTCAGGGAGAGAAGATTAACCTGAAAGTGTTCGAGCTTAAACACCTGAACACCGAATGCTTCATTTAACCTTTAATCCATATCCCAGAATGGCACCTTCTCAAAATGAGAACCACTATGTCTTCGCTTAGGAGGATTTACTCTTCATGAAACCATCTATTAAGCTCATGGACACACACACACACACACACACACAGACACACACACTCACAGTGATCCTCCTGTGTGGTGTTAGAGGTTCTGTCTCCACATCAGAGCAGACGTCTGGCTTTTAAAAACTCAAGTAGTCTGATTCCATTCGGCTGCAGCCGGCCTGAGAAGGGTCTGGATGATCTGTCTGATGAGATTCCCTCTGCGATGAGTTGAGAGGAGGAAGGAGAATGAAGGGAAAGAAGCGTAGAAGAGGAAGGGAGGAACTGAGAAAGGGAGAAAAGGGGGAGGAAGAGAACAGGAGCCTCACGGATCCATCGTTTACTCTTTCTTATTGAATCCCTCTCTCTCAGCATCTTGGCTCTCTGTCTCCTAGAATCTCACTCAACGCCTCCTCCATCTCTCTCCCAGTGTTTATAACTCATCCATCAGATACACAGACGTGAAGATGGAACAAAAACTCTCCTCTGTAATTTATTCTGCTGCTCCTGCCTTCGTTTATTCCTTCTCCTCTGTGCCGACGTCCATTTGTCAGGCGCCTCTGCCTCTTTCAAAATGAATCCATTTGCCTCCGAGTGGCTGCGTCTCGGCGTTTCTTCATCGGGCCGAGAAGCCGTTTGGCAACAAATGCTAAGAGACGTGTCGTGAGTGCTCGGTGGGTTCAGCTCTATTCTCACAACATCGACTCTGACTCATGGCTTCGTCCACGCGTCATCTCCTCCTTCCGCTTCCTGGCTGTGATAAATAAGGTTGAGAGATGGCGTGAGGACGAGCGGCCTCATTTGTTCAGGAGGCTGTTTCCATCCTGAGACTTGAGTTTAGTGCGGCCTGTTGTTTTGCTTCTAACGACTTCTTTTCACAACTGGAAGATCTTGTTTCTGACGGTTGATGGTTTAGTAGGAAAATAAGTTTTTCTGAGCCAATCGACCAAAAGCACCAATGAATATAGTTTTTATACTAATACTTTGTGTGTCTGGTTCCTCTGAGCCCCGGAGCTCTGCATGTAGTTCACCTACAACTATTAAAACACATCCGTGAGTCATGCTGTCACTCTGGTTGACATGTTTCTACACAATAAACACACACACACACACACTAGTTTATTGTGACTCAATCCCTGACGCACTGTCCTACGACCCCTGGAGCACCAGTTAATCCGCTGCTGAAAATAGTCCCCAGAGATGAGCTATTTCTACTAGTTTGACAAACGGCAGTGACCAGCTGTTATAGGACCGGTTTTATAAACGTGTCTTTTAAATAAAGGTCTTTGTTTGGAAGGTGTCTTTGTGCATTTTTGTGTTATCATTTATTGATGGGTATTCAATCAACAGACAACGTGGGGTACAGCTGTACAGGTTCTGTCCACCTGGAACAGAATATAATGACGTATCTTACATAATGCAAAAAATATGGATAATTCATGTGCATTATATATATCTCATCCAAACTTACTGTGTTACAAACCCATGATTAAAACACTAAACTATGACCCAGGGTTAAAGGATCCATGTCCTCCTTGGTCAGGGCTGATGGAATCAAACCTCGTACACTGTTGGTTTTGTTCTCCTCCTGGGATCGTATATATATATTTAACAATGTGTGAGATGTAAGCTGGAAATAACTGTTGCCCCATTTCAGTGATGATACAAGTTGTGACGAGTAACCTTGTGTGTTGTTCTTCAGGTGTCAGGAAGGATTGACCTGGTGACCAGATGACACAAGAGAGGTAAGAGATAACCCTAACCCTATAGAATGATGACAGACCTGGAATCTGTTCTTGGTTTGTTAATGACGTTTGTACATAAGAGGACATGAGGGTGTGTTAGTTTGTGTACCACTGGACCAGTGGAGGTGCAGGTACCATGTGCTGTCACAGTGTTGGGTGATGGTTCAGTATCAGACATGAGTCCCAGACCCAGTCCACAGCTCCAGCTGCAGGACCTGCTCAACAGCTGCTGTCGGCTTGGATATGGTTTCAGTCGTATGTCATCTCTCTGGATGTGGATTTGATTTTGTTCAGAGGGACGGGGTTAGTTTCCTGTCCACTGCTCCGAATGTACTCATGTGATGCTTTGGGACTGATGGAACTGACATATGCAAGTTGTGTTGCATCGGGATACAGAGATGAAGAGAGACATATGATCTGTTGTAGGAATGTCTTCCCTCTGCTGCTATTCAGGTTTTTATGTGAATGTAAGAGTCAAATTTGACCTTTTCGGTGATGCTCATTGCAGAATTCATGCCCAGCGACAAAGCCACGTAAAATAAGAACAGAGACATTTCAGAGGAGTTCATTTTCCCAATCAGAGCAGACTGGTCTTTACTGGGAGGGTCCACAAAGAGTCAGGAGCTCAAACCAAGTGTTTGAGACAGAGGCTGAAAAGAGGAGCTGCAGCAATGGACAGACTGAGGAGAGAGAGATGTGTTTTCTGAACATTAGAGCATTTAAACCATTTCCAGCAATAACAGTTATTACAATGATAAGCCTGAATATGATTAAATGTCTTTACCTACCTGCAACCAGTCCAACCAGACCTGCACCAGTCCAGAAGCTACTGGTTCTGGACACATGAAGGAAGATGCTCCCATTCAGTCACATCCACACTGTAACTGATCCTCGTCACACACATCTGAGAACACACGCCTCCGCTGGTATGAAGTGATTCCTGTGTTTACCATGAAGGAGTTACTGTCTCTGCTGTCTGCTGGGTTTCGTTCTGCAGATTCACCTGAACTCCACGTTGCTTCTTTTAAAGACTCACTGTCGTCATCAACCTTTATTAAAACACACTCTTCCCACTGGTGTTGCGTTAGCCAAGTCTTTGTCTTTAATTAAAGCTTAAAGACGAAGCTTCATTGATCCCCACGAGCAAAGCTAATCAATCGTCAGAGCGGTAAGTTGATGTCCTGACACGTCGGTCCACTGAGACGGTTTCCTCAAAGTGTGAGTGATATATTTTTAGCTCTCGTTGAGAATCAGAAACTAACGCAGGCACTTAGATTACTGCGGTAAAATAAACCTCTGCACTGCAGCGTTACAAATTGTGACCAAATCGCTCACAAATCATCTTTAAAACAGAGAATTCAGGTTTAACGAACGTTATCTTATCTGCATGTTGAAAACCTTCAGGTGAGCAGAGGAAGGAAGATTCATAAAGATATTCACAATTCTAAAGCTAAAGCATTTAGTGAAACTCGATGAGGAGAAAAGCAAAAGAGATGTTAAGGAGTTACTCAGTGTAAAACCACTGTCTATCTATTCATCCATCCATCCATCCATCCATCCATCCATCCATCCATTCATCTATCTAACTATCCATCCAGCCATCCATCTATCTATCTATCTATCTATCTATCTATCTATCTATCTATCTATCTATCTATCTATCTATCTATCTATCTATCTATCTATCTATCTATCTATCTATCTATCTATATCTATCTATCTATCTATCTATATATCTATCTATCTATCTATCTATCTATCTATCTATCTATCTATCTATCAATGTATCTATCTATCTATCTATCTATCTATCTATCTATCTATCTATCTATCTATCTATCTATCTATCTATCTATCTATCTATCTATCTATCCATCTATCCATCTTTCCATCTATCCATTACTTGTGGAACCAAGTGTTCTTGAAACTTTAAGGTATTTTATTATCTTGAATCTTTACTTTCTTCTTGGGACTCACTTCCTGTCACATCACTGGGACCTTTCCTGTGTCATTGGTTGCTATGGTTACTGGTGATGAGAAGATCTTATGCTAACAAGAGCAAACAGATAAATGTAGTATATGTGAACTGATACTAGGAATGTGATCGTGCTCAGTTTACATGAATGAGTGTGACTGATCAACCTACTGGTCACTAACACGTCTGTTTAGCAGGAAGAGGATTTCATAATAAAAAGAGTCAACATGGCCGCCTTGGTCTCTATGGAAACTAAAGTTGAGCGTGTGGGGTAGCATTTATCTTTGAGATGTTAATTGTTGTTGAAAGAGATAACAACACGATGGATGTCTCAGTTAAAGCATCTTTTTACGTAGTGCTTATTGGCAGTTGATAAACCAGCCTATAGGTGCATTACTGCCACCAAGTGGACTGGAGTGTCAACATCGGCTCTGTCTTATTCACTTTCATTATGTCGACCTTCTTCCCTTGAGGTCCTACTCTGCACTTTACTTTGTGCACAGTATATGTGGAGTGTGAGCTCATACATATTTATGTTCCTTAAGTTTAGAATATGTTTCATTTATGCTGATGCTTCGGTTTGCACCTGCTTCTCCATCGTGCTCCTGTACCGACTCAGCCCCGAGGCAGAGGAGCACTTCCTGTCTGTGAAGAGGCAGCCGTCACCATGGAGACGGACCAGTGAGAAGAGAAGTCTGGTGTCTATGAAAACCTGAAATGAGACGTAACAGGTCTAGACACCACCAAGTCGAACTGGTGGACGGGTTTCTGGATTTACTGTCAAATGTTCATAGCTGGGAGGCGAGGTGTGTGTGTGAGTCTGGTTAAATAGGATTGACTAATGTAAGGAGTCGTGTCACATCCTGTCACCACAGAGTTCAGTCAACACATTGGTGCTTTTCAAATGATTCTTTATGTAATAATGATGTAATGTGTTGCATCATTTTCTACATTGATTTAAATGAGTGATGCTGTGGAGTCAGATTTTCTTTGGTCGGCTGCGGCTCCTCATAAACTTTACATTTTTAAATATAAACTGTTCATTATGAGAAATAAATACTGGAAGGTGTAATCGTCTCTTCAGCTGCTTCTGTAATTATCCCGAAGCAGCTGAAGGTAAAGTCCCTCTTGAATCACCTAATGGAAATCAATGCAACTGATGAATTCAAGTATTAATTTCCTGTCTGAGTCGCAATCGCAGGAAGAAACAAGATGTGTTTCCGGTGTCTGATGATTTGAAACTAGTCGTCATGAGAGTCGAGTGCTGACGTCTTTTCTTATCTCCTCATAAGACAACGTGCCGGCACGCAGGTCAGTTGACGGTCAGTTCGAGCAGTTATGGAAAAACAAATGAACGATAATTAACCATAAGCTTCTTTACACGAGCAAACACGTGCAGAGGGATCAGCCGAGTGCAGGGACATCTCTATTAGAGATGCAGCAGTGAAGAAACAGAAGCAATTAATTCACTGTTAGTCTGCTTAGTGGGACCAGAGGGAGGCAGCTCAACACAAGACAGATGGATTATAAGATGCTTCATTGCACCAATATGTAAATAACACATTTAGTTCTGCTGGTGCCTCGGAGAAGTTGATTTATTCATACTGCCCTTTATGACACTGATGTTTGAATGAGCTACAGACAGTTTGAAGTCAACTCTCACTCGGAGGTAGGCATAGCACATCTAATTGTTTTTATTACGTTTTTATTGTAATGTTTCCTGGTGGTCACGTGTTCTCACAGAGTGTGCAGCAGGTTGTTGCAGGTGAGAACCCAGATGGCGTCAGGCAGCTGCATGTGTCTCTGGTGTGGATGAGAACAATATGATGATATCAAACGGCTGGTTTTTCAGGTCACTATTCATTTGTGTCAGGATTAAATAATATACAATACATTAAAGTTGTAATGCAGCCTGTGAGGAGTTCAGACAACCAGGTGGGATGTACTGCTCCTGAAACCTGGAGCCATGTTCATGAGAATAATGACTTTTGAAGTCAGTTAATTACTAATATAAACTAATAGGACTGTGATGTGCAGCTTCTGTCACGTGTGTAAATGATTAATGATAAAAAATCTGTTAAATGTTTGGTGAAAAGTTTCCTCTGAGTCCAGCTCATCAGTAACAACCTGAAAGAAACTTCAAACCTTTAATAACCTGAGATATTTGATTGAGTTCCAGTAAAACTGTTCAGTTGTCTTGAGTAGAATCCTGTGGATTTATTAAGTCTCATAGTTGTGTCGTGTTTTCTTTTGAAATTTGTTCAAACTGAACAAACTGGTGTGTGTGCAGCCGGTGTTCGGACACACACTCTCATGTCAGATGGCGTCGCTTTGTTCTGTGTTTCATGGTGAAGGACCCGAACCTGTCGGCAGAGCCTCGTGTCCCCTCACGACTCACACCACATAATGACTGAAGTTATAAGAAGATAATATGTTGAGAATTTAATATCAGAAAAAACAAGACATCAACCTAACGTCACGTTTTCTTTATCAGTTCTCACTTCTTCCTTTTGTTCTCAGGTTCGTCCTCAGTTACTTAGTTCAGAAACGAGACTGAAGTCCGGATGGCACACAGTTAGCATCCAGTTAGCTTAGCTGGGTGTATGAATTGGAAACAAGGAAAGCTCAATAGTCTCAAAGGTAAAACAATAATTTCTAACATTAATAATAATAAACCAGACTGTAAACTCATGAGTTTAAAGTGAAGGACAGCTGCAAACCCTCAGAAGCTTTGAGAAGCATCATGTCCAACGTTTTTACTTTTACTCTCTGAGCTGATTGGTCCACGCTCACTTATTAAAGCTGACTCCAGCCTTTTAATCTGTGTCTCTGGAGGCCGTGATCTTCCTGCTTCTTCTCTCGTGGACATGAAACCGCACCATAACTGTCAGAGTCTCCCTGAACATGTCCGTGACAAGTCACCCGTGTGGGTTCCAGGGTTATTTCTGGATGTGGCTCAGCAGGTGCAGCTGCTCGTCTCTGAGCCACAGTGAATATGAGTTAGTGTGATGTTCTCCAAACACTCTGCGTTGCACTTTTCAATCCTCACATAAAACTGCCCTGAGATAAACAAGTGGCACCAACGTGTTCTGATGAATTGGCAACTATTTTAGATTATTGATTAATTTAGCATTTAAATAGTTTGAAACCTTGTGACAGTTTCTCTTTGTACTTTCTTTGATCTAACTGAGTCTTTAGGGCTTTAGACGTTTGGTCAGTTTAACCCGTTAAGACCTGTGACTCTGAATAAACTCTAAACCTTGGACTCACACGTCCAGATGAAACCTGAGGGTTCGACAGAATTAACAACGTTTACAAACACTTTAACTTCTTCACCCGGCGAATGACATTTATAAGTCGTTGCCTATTAGCCGAAGCTCATGACCACTTTTCAAAACTAATGAAGCAGGATCCCGTCTGGGTCTGACTCCTCATTGCTAGTTTCATAAATTAAACTCTATCTGCTGCAATATCACTCCCCTCCTTTTAAAAACTCCTTTAGAGGCGAAGTGTGCTATCAAACTAATTGCTTTTCCCATAATGCCTTTCTCTTTGGCTTCAAGTATTTCAGAAAATTACAATAGCCTTTGTTTCATCAGTCATGTCTTGAAAATGATGACATGGTGGTTAGCAGCTCGGCCTCAGAGCAGGAAGGTTCAGGGTTTGAATCCGACGGCTGATCGGGTGTTTCTGTGATACACCTCCTGTCTCCTCCCACATCTCATCCCTGTTTCTCTTCACCTTTTCTCCTCTTTCACTTACCAGTGGTCTCATCTCAAACGTAACCCCACCTCAAACCTCTAGGCGGTCAACAGGAGCAGCTGCATGTGTTCACTCTCTGGCCCTTGAATTAAAAACCAGCTGAGAGTTTGACAGAGAGGCAGAATCCTGCAGATGAGTTTTAAATGAGGCCGGCAGGAGAGAAGCTGTCGCACCGAGCGGTGAGAGGAGCAGGAGGAGGCCGGGAGGTGCAGGAGGAAATCAATTAACACAAGCAGCAGCAGCAGCAGCTGTTTACTGCAGGTCGGATCAGACAGGAAGCAGCGGCCGCGTGATGATCACTGGACCGACAGAGCAGAATATAATGATTAAACATGAGTATTCATGTGATCAGCTGATGTGTCAGAACACACAGGACCTCGTTAATGATCAAGATGGCGGTGAACCTCTGACCTGTAGATCTGCATTCTGGTCTTTTTCTGTTTGTTTCCTCAGATTAATCATAGATAATTAGTTTGTGTTAATTATAATGTTTAAATACATATATCAGCTGTTATCAGAATTGGAACATTTCTGCTCCTTAATACTGGCATCGCTCCTGAGTCACACATTTCTCTAAAGTTGAAACAGTAAGAGACTGACTTTAAGAATATAATAATATAGAATATAAGATGTAGAATAATGTAATCATATAGAAGAGATGCTATAGAAGTTCCCTGGTGTATTAAGGATGATTGAGAGTCTTTATTAGAGGTTATGTGATGCACCAGTGAGACGGTTCGGCCGTTGAACAGCCTGATCGTTGAATCACTCTCCGAAGCAAAGGGCTCTGAAGGGCAGATGAGGACATGAAGGACTTCTGTCTGTTATTACCAAGTTGAACGAGTCTCGACTGATTAAGTTTGAAATGAGTTCATCTGAAGAAGCCATGGACTGCAGGGCCGGGGCCTCCATGACGTTCAGTTTCATTTAGGTTGTTTCAGTGGGAAGACCTTTACAGACTTCGCTTATTGTTGCTCAGACGAGAAGTTACAGGCTGGAGACGTCAGAGCAGCAGAAACACTTCAGCAAACACAAGCTGCCTCCGAGAAACCACACACACAACCAGTAATTGAACTCCATGTAATTAAATTATTTCTGCTCCCTCTGGTTCTAAGTTATTTCCACGATTCATAAAGAGATAACATTAGAATGGCAGTTACACTAAATCTGCAGGTGATTATAGTAACTGGAACCTTCAGTCAGTGTTATTAGAGGGGGAGCGTCCATTATCCATTTGATCTCCCCCGTGGCCTCACCCACTGCTTTCAATTTACACACACACACACACACTTACACACACATACACACACACACACACACACACACACACACACACACACGCACACACACACACACAGTTTAGTGGCAAAACACACAGGCTGTGGCACAATGTGTAAATGATGGAGCTTGTTTTGCAGACATAGACACAGCGGGTCGGTGCATTCAGATTCAGCCTGTTTAATTCTCTGTCTCATTCTCTCTGAAACACACACACGCACACACACACAAACAGACACACACTCCTGCAGACAGATAGTGATCGTGCCTCCCATAGCTGCATCGGCACTTGTTAGCGTAACATCAGGTACGTGGAGGATCCCTGCCTCAGCCCTAATTGCATTCCTCTGGGCTCGACTCGTCTGCCCTGGAGAGTCAACAATCTTCTATACGCCTTTGATCTTAACGAGCCTTATTAACTACCATGGCAACCGCGGGGGCTTCTGGGACGGCAGCGTTGTTAGGCCGTTTATTATTGGACTGAAATGAAGGCGGCGGCCTGGCACGTCCTGCTGCTGCAGGGGGGTTTGGGATTAGGAAGGATTGTGAATCACAATGGCTTCCGTGCTGTTTCCAAATATTATCTCTGAGCTAATTGTATCGAGTCCAGTCGTTCTCTTCTCCCGGCGAAACAGAGTGGTTTGAGTTTTGTGAAAAATGACTTGGCAGCAGCTTCTGGAATGTGAATGCATTTGTATTGACTCCCTCTTGGCCCACCCATTGCTTTTCACAATCATTGAAAATCAAGCTTCTTTTCAAAAAGCTGTTGATGTAGAAAACAGATATTTCTTGACAACTTGCTCTAAACATCTGTTTATAAATCTGCAAGTCGGGATTTCAATCAAACAACATCACCTCTCTCGTTAAGGTTTTTCAGTTCATCCACACAAACACGGACGATGGCAGAATCTTCTATTTTACTCAATCAACCACAATTTATTATTAGAGTGACTGAAAAAACAGAGTCAGACTTTCCTGCAAAATACCAAACTGATTTTAGTTTAACTGAAAGAATAGGAACTAGTTTTTCTTCAGGTTATTGGCGAGGAGCAGAAAGATAAAGAGACGGAGTTCCCCAAGGCTCTGCCCTCGGGCCACGTCGGTTTCCCCCTCGATAGCATTGTTACGAAACAACTTTAACTTCTTCATCAGGTCACATCACACAATCGTACAGTGTGAGAGCATAAATTGTGAGCTTTGGCTTTTCATCGCAGATAATTTTACTAATTCGAGTTTCCTCCTCTGAGTTATTTCCAATCTGAGGAACCAGACGAGTCTCCTGAGTTAGAGTTCATTCACATCAGCACAGAGGAAGGAAAGCAGCTTTCTTATCTTCTATCTACTGATGGATTCTGTATTGTCCCAGAGACGCTCGTGGATGTGATGGATTCAGAGATCTGCTCTCAGATGTATGTGGAAGAAGCGTGTGTGTCGTTTGTCCTGGACGTGTCGGGACCGAGGTGAAGCAGTCGATGAGTGAATCAGACGTTCAGCCGAGGGTGAGATTGGAGCTGGGCAGTAATTGTGGTCTCTCTGCCTGCTGATAGCCGCTCTCATCATTTTCCATCTAGCAACCCATTTACACAGCCTTGTATCACATTTAGCTCTGATAGGCTGTAATTCTCTGACACCACTGCGGCACACTCATACTCACACACACACACTCACACACACAGACACACACACACTCACACACAAACATGGAAACCAGCTGAACAGTTTGCTGGGACAAATGCGACACAAAACATGAGCTTTCTTAGTTCTTCCTCTTTTCTCAGTTTGGAGGGTTTGCTTCCCTCTGATCCTCACGTCTTATCTCATGGATATATTGGTATTTATCAGTAGAGCAGTGACAGGGAAAGACGGATTGATGTGAAACAAATGTACCTCGACACCAGGTTTGATGCCTGGATCTCCTGAACCGTCAGGGAACCCTGAAACAACTAAATGGTTGAACCTGTGCAGCAGCTTCCTGCAGGATTCCCTCATTGAGCCGAGTCAGTTGCATGGTGTTCTGGATTCATGCACGTGATCTGAACATAGACTGAAATTAAAGATTATTAAAGACTTAATCCCACTCCCCGGAAATTAAGCTAAACGTCCTGCAAACGAATGCTGCCATCATGTGTGTTACTAATTAAAACCAAACATATAATATTAACACATGGAGAAGCATCAGTGTGATAAGAACTCCCTTAAATGACCCTAACCCTAACCCATTTATTTCACATGTAATCTTTGGTTGGTCAATATTTTCTGGTTTTGCTTCCATACATGTGGATATTACAGATGCATGTAGCATCAGGTATCATATGAAGGTTCTTTCCAGGTTCCAGGTTTAGGTGTAATATGCAGAGAGATCCCTCTCATCCTTCTCCTCCGTGTGACAGAGCTGAAGCGTCTCTCATTCCTCTGCTTGTCCCAGTGGGTGGGGTGGGGGGGTGGGGGGAATTAACCATCATTTAGCAGAGTCTCAGATGTTGAGGGATTAAAAGGTGCGGGGGGGCATCAGAGCAGAGGAGCAGCAAATTGTTGTCATTAAAACCAGGACGGGCTGGGGCTGTACAGTTTCCTCTGTCATGATGAAAACCACCTGAGCCCGACCTCAAATTAATTTCTCACACACTTTGAGTCATTATGACAGAGAAATTAACCTGAAGAACCAAAGTGCAGCGAATCGATCAGACATGCAGGAAGTTAACCTGGGTGCATGTCAAGATTTTGTCCGAAGCATCGAACTCTTAACGTCTCTGCACACGAGGTCTGTCATTCCATAAAAACAGAAATGGCTGAACACAACTTTGTCACATTTGAACTACGCAACAAATCAACTTGCCCGAACACAAGTTAGTTTCAGAGTCAGTTTGTAATGTGACACACAGCTCTTTAGTCTCAAGTCTTTATCTAGTGAGCAGGACACAGACACTGAACACACGCTCCCAGTAACACGTATGTACTCCTCTCTGCTGACATGTATGAAGTGGAACTCCAGTGAATCAAGGTTGAACCCGAGTCCTGTAGGAAAGTGGAACAAAGAGCAGAGGACACAGGAACTCAACCGAGGGAACCTGGAAGCTGCTCGGCTGCAGCCCTGATGAATGAAGCTGTGGAGAGATATCGATTGTTTCAACAAGGCCACTGTGTGTGTCTGTGTGTGTGTGTGTGTGTGTGTGTGTGTGTGTGTGTGTGTGTGTGTGTGTGTGTGTGTATGTGTGTGTGTTTGCTGCTGCGGCTGCAAAAGAGAAACATGTAAATTCCAAATGTGCTCCGAGGCTTCTTGGCACCGACGGGAGAAGGAGGGAGAAGGAGGCGGCCGACATGGCAGCAGAAGGGAGAGAGAGAGAGAGAGAGAGAGAGAGAGAGAGAGAGAGAGAGAGAGGGACGAGCGAGGCCGAGGCTAGAGCTAACAGCACTGGGTCAGGTTTCCACCAGATCTCAACTGGGCTGAGGACGAGTTCTGCTGCAGTCAGGAGGAGCTCAGTCTCTCACTGCAACTCAATTAATTAGCTGCCAAGTTTGCACACACACACACACACACACACATTGTTGTTCTTCTTAGGACACACACAGTAGTGCAGACTTACTTTGGTGCTGAGACATTTCAATTTGCATCCAATGTCATTTCCACAGCCAATAAAGTTCTTAAATGTCAAATAGTTGAAGTTGACATCAGCTTGTTAAATGTTATTACTTTAAGTGATTCACATTTGTTAATTATTGATCCAGAACAAAGATTAAAATGTGTCTGTGAATGAACTCGTTGTTTCCACAGGACAATATGGACACAAGTGTTTTATCTCACCTGATCTTCTCAGGAGCTTCTCTGTGGCTGACATTGACCTCTGACCTTTCTGTGTGAGCAGAGAGGAGGGGAAGGAACAACTACACTAATTAGATCAATAGAGACTCACAATAGAAACAGGAATACCAAGCTAACCACCTTGTGTGTGTGTGTGTGTGTGTGTGTGTTTGTGTGTGTGTGTGTGTGTGAGGCTGAAGGCTGCACGCTGTCATCATCTGTGTTTGTCCAGCTGCTGCCGATCACATCTGACACTGTTAATAGGCTTTAAACCCTAAGTGACACATCTGGCATCAGCACGCAGATGTGTGACAACAACACAAACACACACACACACACACACACACACACACACACAGTGCAGCTGGCACACACACCACACGGCAATATTAGTCTAATTAATGAGTTGGTTTAGCCTCAGTGTGTTTTATGATGATCTCTGTCTGTCTTTCATCACGTCTGATGTGTTCAGCCTGACGTCTGTGACATGTGAAGAGGAAACTGAATCTCAGTGAAACACACGTTCAGATCTGAGGCTTCACAGAGAAACTCGGTTCTGACGTGACGAGTCATTTCCAAAGTGACAGATCCGCGTCTGAGCAAATCCCATTTGTGTCACTTTAATTTCCACTTCACATTTTAGCTGCTGGCATTTTGAAATGAGACCTGAGCTGCGAGCAGAGAAAACACCGACAGCACAAATACACACGGCCGAGTCAGCTCCCTGAGCTCAGAGGAAACCTCCCTGTGGCTCAACTGACTTATAAACCTCACAGAAGTATTAACCCTAAGACTTAGTTGGAAACACATTTTAACTACGGATAAAATTAGCAAAAGGACTTTGGATCGAAGGACAAAATAATATCACAATCATCAAATAAATTAATTTTTATCACTATAATCTGTTATTTGGTTCCATCTATAAGAAACTCAGTTAAAACAGAGATGATTGGATTCACCAGTGTCGCACCTCCGACACACACGTCTCCACATGTGAAGGTCTCACAACAAGAGCGTCTGATTGGTCCGTACGTGGAACTGTTCTGCACATGTCTTCCAGTTTATAATTTCTTGCATTGCAACATGATGAAATGCATAATTTGACCATATTCTAAAGGATGAAAGTGTAAATGTGGAATTACAAGGAGGAAACAAGCGGAGGGCTTCATCTCGTACCACAGAAGAAGAAGAAGAAGAAGAAGAAGAAGAAGAAGAAGAAGAAGAAGAAGAAGAAGAAGAAGAAGAAGAAGAAGAAGAAGAAGAAGAAGAAGAAGAAGAAAGTAGAAAGATGATGACGTCTCATAAACGCCTCCTGATGAATTGGACCTGGCGTCGCTGATAAGCGAGGCCGTGCCCGGCTGATGAGCCGCTCGTTTCACATAATGAGTTTTATTGACATGGCCGTCTCTGTGTGATTAGCGGCGCTAATAGACAAACAACTGTCCGAACGCATATCAGACAACAAGAGCTTTAGCTGAAGGGATCAGGGAGGAGGGAGCTCTCGTGTCCTCCAGGAACAACCTCCCTGGTTGTCTTCTTCTGCTGACTGCAGTGAATCTCAGTTTGCATGAAGCAGAGGACACGGACAGCTCAGTGTGTCTGAGGCCTGAGACCACGGGAGGCTGCACCTCTGAAGACCAGGGGAAGTGGAGGAGGAGAGTTTCCTGTTTGTGTTTCCTGTTATCTGCTCAGTTGTGTTTCCTTCAAACACCTGACAACTGACCCACACTTATTCAAACAGCTGCATCCAGGAGATGTCAGTGGATGATATATGACATCACATGTCACCTGTTTCCTCTCCGTCCTGCCATTGATCCTGGCAGCTCACACAGCAGCTCCCCCCCCCCACCCACTGCTGCCTCGCTCGGAGCTAATTGGCTGAATCAGTCCTGGTCTCACGGCGACAGCCAATGATGTGTGAAGGGGAGACTCCTGCTGACTGGGGCGATGCATCAGACTGACAGATGGAGGCTCAGCTCACATGACATCCACTGTTTACCCTGAGTGAAGGTATCTCACACGCTCATTATCCGTCCACACACACACACACACACACACACAGACACACACACACACACACACACACACACACACACACACAGACACACACGGACGTGAGGTGAAGAGCTGAGTGTGGAACAGAGACGTGAAGAAGCAGACGTGAGACACCAGTCATTTATCTCCCTCGGGTCTGAAGACAACACCTCCTCCCTCCCACACACATACACACACACACACACACACACACACACACACACACACACACACACATTCACTGCTGCTGATGGTTCGGACCGAGGTGAAGGAAACCAGCTGTTATCAAGCTGCAGGAGAAGTCAGCAGAACAATATTCAAACTCTTTGAAATGAATTCATGCTGCAGGATGAGGAGTGTGGAGATGATCTGTTGTCTGGAGCTTATCAGGGGATGAGTGGCAAAACATGTGAGTTAGAACCTGTGGTCTAATGGACCTGGAGTTAAATCAAATCATTTTACTGTCTTCACTGTTTCTCTTTGGATTGTTCGACCTTGATTTCCGAGGTGACACTGCGTCAATGCAACATATTTAAAAACAGAACCTTTTCTTGTTCCAGAAGCTTCTTGCCAATAACAGATATGTATTCATATTTGAGTCAGCTGATTGGTTGTGGGGTTTGGGCCTCTTCATGTAGTTAAACTGAGGTGAAGTGTTTTAATGAGTCCGACTGTGGCACTGAGACCGTTTTCCTTTTCTTTACTTTAGAAATGTCAGCTTGTTAATGAGGTGTTTGGTGGTTTGACCTTCTTGTTTGCTTTGGATTCATCTGTGAAGAAGTGAGATGTTTTAATGAGCCTGGATCTCAGGGACTCCCCCGCCCCCCCGCCCGGAGAAGGTTAAGGACCCTTCAGCTGATATTTACAATGAGACTTTTAATGAGTCCTGCACGACTCAGGCATCTCCATCAGCCTCCTGTTACCCATGTGCTCCGATGTGGGTCAGACTTTCAAAACAATGCGGTTGTGTGTTTCATAATGCTGTTGTGTGTCTCTGCAGCTTGAGACGCGTCTTCACTCAATAATGAAACCAACAGAAGTGAAAGTGTTTCAGGCTGAAGCTTCTTTTATCTCAGGTCTGATTTAAAATAAGCAGAATAAGCAGCTTCCTCCTCCTCCCTCTGCTGTCGGCTCTGCTCCTCGTGCTGGAGAGGACAGAGACAAACTGTTCCAGTCGTTACCTCCAGTACAAACACGTCTCACTGATGGTGTGGACACGGTTTCCCAGCTCGTCCCCTGGTTCTCAAGCTACTGGTCTCCTCATTAGAGCCTTAATTAAGCTGAACGAAGAGTTTCAGGCGTTTTAAACTTTTTTGTTTGTCTGCTGTTTATTCTTTTAAAGTTCATAAACAAGTTAAAAGTGGTTCAGCGAACATCTTTATGTGTCTTCAACGATTGTGGACCTGTGTGTGTGTGTGTGTGTGTGTGTGGTGGTGGTGTGTGTGTTTTACGGGTAGAAATAAGTCCTCTGTCTCTGGGAGGAGCAGCTAAGAGGTGATTCAGGTACAGAGAGTTACAGCCTTCATCAACCTGATCCAACTTTAATAACACTGCAGGAAGTTCACAACTGTGTCACAACTTTGACTGTGTGTGTCTGTGTGTGTGTGTGTGACCTCTGCTGCAGCCCGAGAACATCCAGACGTGTTAAAGGAGAGTGAGTCTGTTTATTGCAAACTGGAATCTGCACAACATATAAATATTGTTATTTATTAGAAGTGGACCAAAGCAGTGAGTCACAGAACAAAGGTCCAGACAATGGTTCATGTTTAAAGGGAATAAACTCTCTCATAGCTCGACCGAGTTACATCTGGCGATTTGTAATAATTACGGAAACTGCAAGTGGTTTCAACAAATCTGCAGCGTGTGTAATTTGTAAACTAAAAGTGCAAATTGCCTCTTAGATTCTGCTGAGAAAGGAGTCCCCTGATAGAAGTGATGGCCTCCGAGTCAAACGCTGCAACTTCTCTCATAATTAGTTGTTTCTTATTTTCATTATCTTCCTCCTTTCGTCCCAAAAAACAGGAACAGTGAACTCAGGAAAGTCTTAAATACATTTTCAAGCATAAACTTGAAATCCGAAGGTTCCAGACGAGTTCTTTACATTCTCATGGTTTCTGTTTTAATCCTTAAAATCGTTTTATGTCCTGTTTGATGTATTTTCGGGTCAGAGAGGAAACAGAACCAACAGACGTCAAACATCCGTCACACTTCCTTCAAAGATAAAGGTCCTGAAGTTCATCCTAAAAGGCCTCGAGGTTTATTCTGCACAGCAGGACCTCTCCACTTACTTTGTTCTTGTGATACCTTCATTTAGCTCCGTGTGATGGGAACAGACCCATCTCCATGGCAACTGAGCAGATCCAGTGAGGGAGGCTTCTCCAAAATACAGGAGACAGACCTTGTTCTTCAAAATGCATGAATTCTTCCTGATCACAGCCACATGTGACGGGAAACGATTCTCCAGAACATGTGCAGAAGGATTTGGACTTGGCTCACGTTCTCTTAAGGAACATGACAAACAACTTGATTGTGTTTAAATCTTTGACCTGTTGTTGCACAGGCACATGTATGGTCTGTGCTTCATAGTGAGTTCAAAATACCCGTTTATATGATTTGTAATCCAGTTTCATTTAATCTCACATCGTCCTTCATCACCTGTCGCCTGCTGTGAAGCTGCTGGTTATCATCTGTGTCAGGTCTTCTCCTCCAACAACCAGCTGACAACTTCCAAAAGTGACATTCAATTCAAAGTGAAGATTCCATAACTTACCTCAAACTTCATCTGGAACTTAACCTGGTAGAGGTTCCTCTGGTGATTTAGGCTGTAAGAAGTGACCCAGGTCTGAAGGTCTGAAGACTCAGGTCCCTGCAGGTTTCAGATCACATTCAGATGTTTGACCGTCACCATCACCTCGTGTTCCTTCTGGTCTTAGAGGAGAACCCCACCCACGGAGGTCAGAAGGGTTTCGCTCTCTGACGTTCCAGAACGTTCTGAGGACACGCCCGTCTTCCTCCGTGTCCGCCCCCCCCGCTCGCCCTTGTGTCCTCGCAGGCCGGTTGTTGACTTCAGATCGACGGCTCTCTACAACAGGACAGAGATGAGTGGTAAATATTCACGGCCTCCATCGATCAGCCGCACTCAGCAAACGGTGGCAACGACAGCGCCGGCCCGCGGCATGCTGGGTGATTTTATTACTCTGCCTGAGTCAAGACGAGCAGAAGACAGGGGGCTAATGTGGCATGGAAAATAGTCTGTTATGAAGCAATATTAGCCTTCGAGCCTTGAGCGCCACGATTATACCTTAACAACCACACACACACACACACACACACACACAGCCACACACACAACCACACACACACACTCACACACTCTCTGAGACACAGCATGCAGTATATGTCGACCGTGAAGCATCAATAGTGTGATGAATTACCTTAATATCAGGATTGACTTGCACTCAGGCTCTGCCTCTGCATCCTAATCAGCCCCTGAAATTGTCCACCTTAAATATACAGAGCGGATGACACGGCACGCTGGAGTCGAGGAGGAGGAGGAGGAGGAGGAGGAGGAGGAGGAGGAGGAGGAGGAGGAGGAGGAGGAGGAGGAGGAGGAGGAGGAGGAGGATTCTAGTGAAGGACTTGTGAAACTATCTTTGTGTCTCAGTCACATCTGGACTCAATCTGCTGATGAAGCAACATTAACATTACAAAAGTCAAGAATCCAAATTCTAAACGTGCTGGTTTCAGATTGACGTGCTGGTTTTAAAAAAGTTTCTTAACTTTAACTTTGAACAAAGTCCTGATCCAGTTTGACTTTGCAGGAGCTGATCAGCGGCTGAAGCTGCTTTTAATCCTCTGAACTAATCCTGTGTTTAAACTGAGTGAGTCAGTGTCACATCTGAAAACTGGACGGTTACTGAATCTAAACAACATGAAACTTTCAAACTTGGGAATCACTTAGTCAGCATGGGCGGGGGGACGGACTGTGCTGATGAATGAATGAATAAATAATTATCTCACCTCAGCAAATCAACCGACCTGCTGAGGACCAGCTCTCCCTCAGAGTCTGAGTCAGCAGTCGCTTTAGGTTTGTGTTTCATTTTGGTTTTAAAACTTGAGTTTCCTGTCTCGGTGTGAGCCTCCACCTCTCCCTCTCATGGATTCATGTCATAACATTAATAATCGATGTTGACGGGCGTCACGGCTCCATGGAGGAAATAAAGATGCAAATCGAGGTGAGATATGGGATTTCCTCTTCTCATGGACGGAGAAGGGGAGGAAGAGAAAAAGCAGATATGGAAAATGAAAGAAAAGAGGAGCAGGGTTCTGAATGAGAAGAGAGAAGGAAAATGAACAAGGAGAAACGTAGCTGTGATGTTCACAGAGAGAGGGATGAGTGATGGAGAAAGCTCAGATGGAAGCAGACAGCAGTGTGGCGAGCGGAGGACAGGAAGTGTCGGGGGGGGCGAGGGGATGGATGGAGAAAGACAGTGGTGGAGCAGAAAGAGGCCGGCTCACTGGAAACACTCCACCTTGTCTGTGTCTGTCTCCTAATGGCTCTGAAGGGCGTCCTCTTCGTGTCCTCGTCTGCCGTGATGGTTGTGTCATCGTGGAGAAATGGAAACCGCCGGAGTGGTGGGTCGGGGGTGAGAGGAGGAGGAGGAGGAGGAGGTGAGGAGGAGGAGGAGGAGGAGGAGGAGGATGAGGAGGTGAGGAGGAGGCGGAGGAGGAGGAGGGGAGGCGGCGCAGTGAGTGGTTTTGGATGCGGTGGATGTTCGGAGGCGTGTTTGAACAGGCTGGCAGCAAATCACAGACGCACAACTCCAGTGCACGGTGAAGATTACTCGTGCAACACGACAACACATTGTGGCTCACGACAGGAGCTTGTGTGTCTGTGGGGTGTCATGGCCGCCTTGGTGAAGCAGGGACACATATTAGGAGAATGTGAGGTGATGAGGATTCACTGTGTAGAGATAGAACATTATATAGAGTCGTATATAGATTTGATTGTTTCTGTTTATCTTTATCTTTAATTATCAGCCATAATATTTTAACTTTCCCCAGTTTGTGTCAGTTGTGTTTTAAGAAGAAGTACTACACTACCCACAATCCTCAGGTGTAATAGGAATGCCTCTGATTGGAGGAGCTCACTGTTCCTTGTTCCTGTTGGCTGTGATCGGATGGTTAATCGTTTTCTGACACTAAAGATTACTGCAAACATGTAACACAAATATACCACAACAATATATCGACAACATTTCAAACACAGCAGTTCAGGGACACTTTCTTTTTCATTTTTGAAATTAAAAAAGTGATGTTTCAGTTCAACTTTTTAAACAGACAGTTTTGCTTCAGAGAAAATATGTTTCTATGTTAAAGCACAAACGCTGTTTCATGAGAATCCTGTTCATTACTAATTTGTGGAGAGCAGTAAAGATCGGGGGCTGCAGGAGGCCACAGACTTCTCATCCACTTAATCCATGTGGTTCAGGATTTGAACATCTCACAGACCCTCTTCCCTCCAGGGTAGTGCTGCCATATAAGTGTATTTATGAATTAAGCCTGAGCCGAGGTGACTCGTGCGCCGGCAGCTTATCTCCTGTATGCGTGGCTGGAAGCAGCTTAGGTTCACCTGCACAGCCCCTGGACATGACACCTATTCATCACTGGAGCTCAGACTGAATTTATCTCTTTATTCCTGGAGGCAGAGACGAACCAGGTCCCGTTCCCTGAAACATTTACATCTGATGCCTTTAACGTCCTGAGACAAGTGGGGGAAAGAAAACTACACCTTCAGTTCAACGGTGACTCTGTGGCTTTGTCTTTCTTATTAGATGTGAACAGAGGTCGGCTGTTTGGTTCTTATTATTGCGGCGCACATTATTCCAATATTACCCAGGAAACGCTGAATTAAGCTTCTGTGCAGAACAGAAGAACTGGATAGGAAACGAGGAATGTGATATGTTTAACTCCTACGACCTTTGGGTTAAGGACAGCGTGAACCTGTGCACACAGGATGAAACCTGAGGTGTCTCATCGCTCCGGTCCAGCTCCAGAAACTGGAACTCGTGAAGACATTGAGTTTCATATGAGGGAGGAATTAAGCGTCTTTGAAAGCCATGTGCACAAAAAACTAGATTTCAACAAACACACACAGAGAACGGGTGAAAAACGAGGACGATCACCTTAACTATCCAGAACCAGTGAGTCTCTGTGTTAAAGAAAGTCTATAAAAAGGTTTAAAATGGTGTGAAAGACTTTTTTTTGGTGCAACTTTCACCTCCATCTTTGTCACACGAAAAAATGAATAAAAAACTCGCAACCTGCATCATCATATTTTAGAAAAGCTGCCGTGAAATCAGACATTTTACGCTTCCAACAATCCCAGAGAAACCCTGTGAAATCCTGGAGGGACTGAATATAAGACTGTTTTTTAAATTCCATGTTAGCAGTGTGATTCAGCCAATAATCCAAAGTAACTGAAAGTCTTGTTTCCACTTCTCTCTCCAGCTTAACCTCCTTATTAAATCCAACACTTCACACAGTGTATTTCTATGAAGTTGTGTGCAGTTTGAATGAGGTTGTGTTGTGTTGTGCAGCAGTGAGCTGCAGGGCTCATGTCTCCTCATGACTGATTAATCACAGTCGACATATCGACACGCGTTGTAGGTGAATGAATCTGAGGAGCTGCTGATCACGTAGCTGCTTATTAACCGTATCGATCTGAAGATTCATCCCTTGACTCATGTGTCCACGAGCCGACAGCAGGAGGTCGTCATGGTGAACGATAAACTGTTCTTGGCTCTTTATGAAATCCAAACACACAAATCTAACTGAACAAGCCCAACTCTGAGACATTCTGCAGCAGCAGCAGCTGATAAAGGAAATGTGTCCGACCTTCATGCTTATTCAATTCAAACAAATGATTCTCTGATTTATTTATTGCCAGTTAATAAAACTCTAAAAGCATATTTTTCATCACATTGCCTGCAGGGAGACGGTGAATCAGTTTCCAAACTATACAAATTATGTGGAATGGATTTTGCAAATTGAACAAACATGAGCAGTCGGCTCTGAAACCCCCGAGTGCAGGAACGATCATCAGACCTCATCAGTCGCCCCCTGCTGGTCATTCCAAGCACCTGGCGTCTGCGTCCATTCTTATAAACAGTCTGTGGTCCAGAGCCACTGTCCAGTTTGGTTTACTCAGTGTTGTAATTGTGTGAGTACCTGTACTGCACATTTTCAGTTAATGTGTATTTGTACGTGAAGAGCTTTGTTTACGTCCTTGTTGTTTCCTTTTGTACTTTTATCATTTTAATTCTCACCTTGTTGATAAGGGGAACGTAAAGAGGCTTTGAAGCTTTTCAACATGAAACGCTTGTAGTTTCCTGTGGATCATGTAAATAGGATTTATTGCTGGATCAGAGTAAAAGGCAAAGAGTGGAGTGATGTGGGGCTGGGAGGATGAGAGAGAATTAAAAAACAGCATGAGAGAGAGAGAGAGAGAGAGAGAGAGAGAGAGAGAGAGAGAGAGAGAGAACATTTTGCCTCAGTCCAGTTGTGTCGAGCTTTGTCGAACGCAGGTTTCCACCTTCTCTGTTGGATGTGTTTGACACTTCAGGGCCACCGTAGTATCTGAACATGGTGTAACATCAGCCACACTGGCAGCAGTGATACACAACATTTATTACTGAGTTGAGTTATTTTAATGGATTCTGAGTCAGATCATAATAACTTTGCATTTCCTGCCCCTGTCTCTTTATAAAGTGACTCTGCTCTGATGACCTCGTTTCCTCATAGATTGTTAAAGAAAGTGTGTCTTTATATATATATATATATATATATATATATAATATTTATGTGGGCAGATCTCAGAGCTGTGGCACCTCAGGTGAAATGTGAGTCTGTGACTTTGACTTTTAATCTTCAATGACGCCTCAACTTCAGGTTATAGATCGCTGCAGTTCAGTGAATGTGTGAGCGGCCTGGAGGCGTCACTGGCCTCAGGAGGAGCAGGAGCTCTCCAGGTCCTCACTGACTCGGCTGCTGACGGGTTTATTAAGCTGCCGAGTGTCCTCCTCTTCAGGCGGCTCCAGAATAATTACACAAGATGGTAGAGAGAGATAAAGATTCTGCTGCTGAACATCTGGGCGGTTTCATCCAGCTCCGTCCCTCACCATCAGTCAGATCTCATTAAGCTGCTGCTCTGGTGACCGCTGACAGAGTTTAGAGACGTTTAATCAAGATGGAACCTGTGAGTTCAAATCAAAGTAAACAGAACTGGAAGCAGGACGGCCGATCCTCCAGTCTCCTGCAGACTTCAGCACAACATGTAGAAACTCTCACAGTTTGTGTGACGCTCAGATGTTTGTTCACGATATCCCATAATCCTCTCTGTTGTGTAAACAGTGTTCGGGTTCAGGTTTCCATTAGGACACACAACGCTCCAGCTCAGGATGAAGCTTCTGTGTGTGTCTGTGTGCAGATTGGAAACTTTGGAAAGTGAGATGTTTAATTATAGTATTAGGTAAATTATAAATTCCAATAATCTGATTGTACCTTTCTTTCTTCTGCTATACAGCCACAGCATTGAATTGTGATGGTATTAACAATATTGACTCGCTGCCTCGATGGAGTTTATAAAGAGTTATCTTCAGCACAAATAACAACAAGCAGCGGCTCATTTTCTGCTCATTCCTCAAATTTTCTGAGCTGTCATCATCACAATGAAACACAAATACTGCAGTTGTGTTTGTTTTTTAAACAGCGTGCAATGAAAGCAACTGAAAACTATGATTTCCTTTATTCATTTTCTTCAGCTGACTTGTTTGTGATTCCGGTTAAAGTTGATGATACAAACAGAAAAGGAAAGAGGAGGAACTAAAAGTTAGAGGAGGAGGAGGAGGTGGAGGAGGAGGAGGAGGAGGAGGAGGAGGAGGAGGAGGAGGAGGAGGAGGAGGGTACGCTTGTTTCCAGACAGCACTGTTTACTCCCTGACTGTCTATATCTCCTTCTCCTCCCTCCTTCCTCCTTCCTCATCCTTCCACCTCCCTCCACGGTGTAGACTCTGTGTTTTTGATCTTCTCTAATGGAACCACAGCTCAACAAGGTGGAAGATAAAACAAACACAAACAGCCGCTCACACCTCAACACACCTCAACACACCTCAACACACCTCAACACACGCCTCTAATGATAAGAGTGTTCCACCGCGGCAGAGACGAGATGACAGGTTAAACAGTGAGCTGGGGCGGGGGGGGGGCTAATGGCTGCCTCTCAAGATGGAGAGAACACAGAAAGCGAGGGGGGGGGAGAGGGGGGGGGTGGTGCTCGGCGATCTGATTGGACCAGTAACATCAGAGCAGAGCAGAACAAAGCTCCTCCACATGGATCCAGACTCTGTTTGTCTCGACTGCTTCTCTCTCTTTGAAACTCGTCCGTTTCACTCAGACTGTAAATAAAGATGGAGGACGCATCTCCACTGCCCCCCCCCGCTGCGCAAGAATAAAGATAAAACATCTCAGACACGATTTACTGTGGGACTTTCCATCAGCAGGAGTTATCGTTGTTTGACGTTCGGATCCTGAGACGATGACGTTTACGACTCTAGTTCTTTTCCTGAGGAACTCACTGATGATATAGTTCTTTATATCGAGTAAAGTAATTACTGAATAACTTATTAAATCCAAACTGATCTGAAACATGAACACTTGAGCATCAGTGTGATGAGAACGACTCAGAACTTTAGTGTTTAAATGAATTGATGAGATCAAACAAGGAGGAAACCTGGAAGTGAAATGAGCATCAAGTGAAATCCAGTTTCATCATTTGTAGAAACACTGTGATGATAAGGTATAATAATGAGGAGCAGCAGAAGCTTTATGTTCTGAGCTGAGGGACCTAATAAGCTTTCTGTCTCGAGCTCGAGGACTCAGAGAGAGGGAGAGATACACACTGATCCTTTAACTCACTCACACACACACACACACACACACACACACACACAGACACACACACACTCCGTCAGGCAACATTTAGACTTTCCTCTTCCGGTTTTTATCTGAAAAACAGGGATTTAAGTTAAAGTGATTTAGGCAAACTGACTCCAGAACACATGCTTGTATCTACAGCCTGAGGAGGAGCGTGGAGGGAGCGCTTCATTAATTCATTACTAACGGCTGTTTCTCTATTCATATACATTTACTGTGTTCAAACATGGGGAGGAACAGAAACAACATGTGGAGTTTGAAGCAGTTTGAAGGTTTGTAACTTAAAAAGAAGCCGAATATTTGTATTATTTTACACATGAACATGTTGACGTCAGAAAGGCAAAGATTTCTGCTTAAGCAGGAAACACCAGAGTTAGGAGCCCTGGATTTTTGTGTGTAAGGTTGTTGCTGTTGCCGCGTCCGTGCCAAAGGTTGAACAGGGATTGTGTGTCCTGCGTGTGTGTCAGGTGGGACGGACTCACAATCTTCTGCTGAGCTGCTTGTTGTTTGGTTGTTGCTCCTGATGAGAGATGTGATGAGACGTGGAGTCGGCGGCGAGGCCTCTAGCTGCTGTTGTGTTTGCTCTTTCTCTAGACTAATAGACACAGTGTGCATGGGCGGGTCCCAGAAGCCTCCAGCAGCTGCCTGCATGCAAAGCATTCCATTAGAATAGACCTCCTCCCTCGCTCCGCACCTCCACCTGTCTTTTACTGCTGCTCCCTCTTTTCTCATTTGGGGTATTTAGTGGTTTCATTTCTTCTCCTTTATTCCCTCATCTTCTCTTTATCCCTCTTTTTTCTCCCTTGTTCCTCTTCCCCTGCTCTGTTCATCACACCTGAGCCCTGCATGCAACATTACTGCCCCACAGCTGGAAACATCACACACACACACACACACACACACACACACACTAACAGATTACTCATTACCCTGTTGAACTGGGCAATAACAGCACAGGTTACTTTATTTAATGGGCTTGACAGCAGCTTCGTGAACTAACGCCATCGATAAACATTTTTACTGCTGGTGATCGAACCTTTTCTGGTTTTAGAACAAAATGTTCAGCAACAAAATGTGTGTAACACTTGCTTTGAGCCTAATTCAAAACCGTCATGAGGAAATGTAGAACATGGAGGTTTCTGTATGTTCATGGTTTTCATACGTGCACAACGAGACAGATGAAACGCAGCAGTACCAGTGATAATCATTGGAGGATAGGTTGTTGTTTATTTGTGTGCATGTTCTCCTGGAAGTCTCTTCCCTGGGTGAAGTGCGTCTCATCCACACATTGAGAGTGTGTTTGTGTGTGTGTGTGTGTGTGTGTGTGTGTGTGTGTGTGTGTGTGTGTGTGTCTCACTGTGTGTGTGTGTGGGCAGCAGCAGGATTTAGCCAGAAGCAGGAGATAGATGGCCGCCCGCTGACAGAGGTGGTTGCCGAGTGACTTAGCGACCAGCTGCCAAATGACTTTCTAGGAAGAGAGAGAGCGAAGCCGAGCTCAAGATAGAACCAGACTTATCTGTCATAACTCATGTGGCAGAGGTGTGAGGCGGTGAGGAGTCAGAGGCTGAGGAAGGAAGGAGAGGAAGTGAGGGAGGAGGAGGAGGAGGAAGAGGAGGAGGAGGAGGTGAAGGAGGAGGAGGAGGAGGAGGAGGAGGAGGAGGAGGTGGAGGAGGTGGAGGCAGGTATGTGGAGGTTATCCAAAAACCAGTGAGCATTTCTTCTCGCTGGTCAATTTGGACCTTGAGACTTTAGCTGATGCTCCTCTCTTTTGATTGGTCCCCAAAACGTCATCCACCACAAACCACAGCTGTCAGCCCGTGTGTTTACTGAACCACACAAGTGCTCAGTGTTACCTTCTACTCTCAGACACTGTTCGCCTGCAGAGGAGAAACGTGCTCAGACTTTGAGACTGAATAAACACACAACAGGTAAATGGTTTCACATCATCCATCTCTATATACAGTCAGTCATTTTATACTTTGAATTCATTGCTGTAACGTGTTTTGTTCTCTAATTGTAGCATTTAAATGAATCCATGAGGACGATCACAGAGGAAAATGACCTTTAATTGAATGAATGTTGTGCTGCTATACAGCGTCCAGCCACCAGGGGGCAATGGAGACAGCTTGGCTTCACTTTTATGCCGCTGTCATGTTGCCCATGTTTATTTACAGGCTCAGAACCACTGGTGTAGTGTTTGATTTGGGAAGTGTTGTCGGACACACACATCTTAACACACACACACACGATCCTGGTTCACACACAGAACTGTCCACGCCCTCACAATCTCACCGCACGCACACACAAACACCTTGGCATTGACACTGATGAATGACAAAGGTGCACACAGACTCACTATCTCCTCTCAAACACACTTCTATGCAGGAGCAGTTTGGCGCACACACACACACACACACACACACTCAGTGAGTGACGCTGACAGATGGCAGGTTGTTGGATTGGATGTGGTGACAGCGGTACCACTCTCCGTGTTGTTTCCACGGCGAGGGCGTTGCCCGTGGAAACCGTTTTGCAGCCGAAGCAGAGATTGAGTTTCTCCTCCTCTGGGGTGACAGATAACAAGACCCGGGCAATCAAACCCCGACAGCATCAACCGCTCGACCATCAGTCAGCGCTGACAGCCGGCTGGAGGCCGAGCGACACACGACTGATGACTGCTGCTAGGACACAAGGACACAGGAGACATCAGAGGAGATAGGAGGCGAGGAGGCAGAGGTGCTGTCTCTGTGAGACGGAAATGACCTCGAGGTAATTTATGAGGAGTTTCACCGTTTCCCAGGTGGAGGCTGGTGGAAGTCCTTCATCGGGAAAATCTCTAGAGGATGTGTTTGGATTTTAAAGGAGGAGAAGAAGTGAACATGTGACAGCGTTTTTGTTTTGCTAAGTTAATTATATATATTTTTTTTTAATCACTATAACTGCAGGAATGTGTCATGTCACCCGAACTGGAGATCAGGTTCTTATCAACATCATCTCATTTTCTCCACAAGCGTATTTCAGGATGTTTTCTGTTAAGATTCCTTTTGTAGAGTTAATGTGCTGCCGGTGTTTTTGTTAAAGTTCAACACTTAGTGAAGCTCTTGTCTCTAACCTATGAAATCATATTTTAACTCTCTAATTTGAGAGTATTTGAAGTATCTGAAGTTCAAGTCCTCATTTCCCAGCTGGGTTTGTTTGACTGATGCATGTTTACATCTCATCCTGTTTTTCTGACCCTGCAGTGAACTAGCTTCAGTCCCTCCACCAGTTAGTACTGTTCTCTCTCTATTGAGTCTGACTGAGCTCTGTCATCATGACCCGACCCCGTCAGTCACACCATTTCTTTCAATTAACATCTTTGCTCCTAATTATCTTAATGTCATCGATCCGACGTCTGTGGGTTTTAGTTTCACTTCCTCTCTCAGCTGCTCGCTGGCTTTTCTGGTTCTTGCCTCAAAAGTTAAATTTTGGAAACTGACATTTTAATTATGTATTTATGAACATAATTATGTTGATTTTTGTAACTGCTGTTTTCAGTGTATGTGTAAGTGAGTTTTTTGTTGGAAGTATCTTATATTTGGTTTTTAGGAAGATGAGATGTCCGTTGTTTCTGAAGTTTTCTGGTAGATTTAAAGATCTTTGAGAATGAGGTGAATACACAATGATAATCTACACACACACTGCAATGACAACGGAGATGCTGCACATTAAATTCCACTTGTTTGTCGAGAAAAAGATAATTTTAGAATCAAGAAAAAAATAAAAATGGAATAAAGCAGCAGAGTCTGAAATGTGAAGTTCTGCCCACAAAAGGCTGCAAATGGAAACAAATACACAAATAAACGAGAGCCTGCATGTGTTTATAAGCATGTAACCAACACAGTGATGCATCTGCATGACTGCAATAATAGAATAGAAAGGACAAAGATAACACACACACACACACACACACACACACACACACACACACAGATCAGTGCAAACATGGCAGGAGATTAGTTGTTACCCTGAGTCTTGCACACACAACAGAATCTCTAGTAAAACCACCGAGTGTAATGTGAGTGATGCACAGCTCATTACAATAATCCCCCTGTAACATGGACTCAGACAACTCAGCATGACTGCACAGTGTCTGATAGTGTGTGTGTGTGTGTGTGTGTGTGTGTGTGTGTGTGTGTGTGTGTGTGTGTGTGTGTCTGTCTCTTGGAAGCAGAGATGACTGAGAGGATTTCATCCACTGAACGAGAGGAAGTGAAGCCTTAGCCGTTAGCCAGTTAGCTCATCTTAGCATGAAGGTGAGAAACAGGTCGTCTGGATCTGGTCAGCAGTCACATCAGAATCAGATGGATCTCATCTTCTGCTGGTGTCTTCATGTGGAGTCAGGATCTGTGCTTGTGCTCGACCAATCGTGAGCAAGAACCAGAACATTGTGGTTTCATGGAGAAGAGACCTTTATGATCTGATTGATCCCAAACCACAGTAAAGACTCGGTATGATCGTAATGGTCATGATGGTAAAACAAGTAGAAGCTTTGTTTGGTAAAAGCTCCACCTCCTTCTCTCTCCACCTCCTTCTCTCTCCTCCTCCTTCTCTCTCCTCCTCCTTCTCTCTCCACCTCCTTCTCTCTCCTCCTCCATCTCCCTCCACCTCCTTCTCTCTCCTCCTCCTTCTCTCTCCTCCTCCTTCTCTCTCCACCTCCTTCTCTCTCCTCCTCCTTCTCTCTCCTCCTCCTTCTCCCTCCACCTCCTTCTCTCTCCTCCTGATGGAATATGAACCCAGCAGCAGTTTCTATCTGCTCCCCCTCTCCGGCAGCGTCCCAACATGAAGTTCTTTAAACTGCTCCTTCCTCACAACATGTTGACTTTTGAGTGACAGCTCGTCTGTAATCACAACTGACAGCTGCTCGTGTGACATGCACAGCCAGAGAGGTTCACCCCTGAGAATCCAGTTATATATAGATTTACTGATATATATTTATATATCTATTTACAGCTGTTGATGCCGGCAGATATTCTTTTGTTTACTTTTTCAAGTTTCTAGACATAGTGATAAAATAATGATGAAGAAAAACAGGAGCTGCACCAAGTTTAGTTTAGTTTCTCACAAACACCTGAGGTTGAGTTCATCTATTTATTAATATGGTTTATAGAGTTCTAATTGAATCTCTGTCTTCAGGTCTGTGTGAGGTCACGTCCTCGGCTCTTTGGTCCAGCGGAGCTCACCACTGTCAGACTCTAATCTCTCTCTAATGTAGATCCGAGCTATAGCTCCTGCTAATCTCTCGCCCACAGCCCGGCCCATGCTGAGGCTTATCCATAACGCTAACGCTAATCTGCTGTTGTGTAGCGGTGCTAATGCTAATCCAGCTGTTAGCCTGTGAGAGGCTGACGCTCGTTTCTGAGACTCTGACATCACTTCCTGTGTCGGACTCGCTCTGACTTCACTTCCTGTGTCGGACTCGCTCCGACTCTTCTGATCGAACATGTCGATGTCTCAGATCTCTCTTCTCACCTCTTTCTCCGTCTCTTCTACGATATTCATGATAATCTCTTCGTCCTTATCCCTCCTTCTCTCCGTGGAAAGGTAGAGTCTCCACCTCACAGGGACTTTTTCACTCCTCGTAGATATGGATAATATTCATGTTATAATTACATGTAGGACACTTAGTGATTTAAAAAAGCCTGGACAGAAAACTGAATTAGAAAATGTTATTAACTTACATTAACATTCTTAAATAAAGAAACTATAAAATACATTTAAAACCTTCTATGAAGAGTTTATCTTTTCACCTCAGCTCATCCCTGAATCCTTATTTCGTGACTTTCAGATTAGCCGAAGCACGATGTCCCACAGTGTCAATCATGTTGGATAAAACTGGACGAACACAAACTGTTGACTGGATTCTGTTGGATCAGGAACAGACTGAATCTGAGGAGTCCCAGATTCACCCCGTATTAAAAAGGAGGTTCTGTTTGCTGTGATGTGATTTCTTTGGCTGGTCCCACTCTGGAGCAGAATGAGTCAGATTGTGGGTCTTTTCATTCAAGGCTGATCTGAACACATGCTTTGGCCAAATGATCGAGTCCCGTGAGAAGTTAACAGACACGAGTCACTGACGGCTGATTTCAAACCACAGCCCATGAGAGCGAGCGGAACAGGAAGTGGCACAAACAAAGATGTTGTGTGCTGTTCCAAACTGAAAATGTACCAGATTTCTTTGGATTTGAAATGACATTTTAAACTAATCTCATTACAAATATTGTTCTTGGTTGTGTATCTTTCAATTGTCCCTATTTCAAAGTGCTGTGTGAGTACATTTCAGCTTCCTGGGTGGTGACTTATTCTATATTTGATCACAATGGGTCAGTTCCTCTTTATTGCTCCTTATACTTCAGCTGCAGGAGCATCAGTTTGTACCATAAATCTTTAGTTTCACTTCCAGCAGGTCGCTGTAGTTTCAGGGCTCCAATGAATATCTGAGGCAGCAGGATGGTTCAAGGTTTTTAATGCGTTTCAGAATTTAAGAAGGTTTTCTGATCTCCTCCTCTCCCCCACTTGTCTAAGATGTTTTTGATAATTCGGCTCGACAGCTCCCCGCCATCGCTGAGCTCCCCCTTCGCTCTCGAGTGTCTGAACCAAACGGTGGAAGTTCCCCCTGTGGTCCTCCTCCCACTCCCCTCTACTACACACACACTCCCCAGAGAAGCTTGTTCATGTTTATTTTCTACTTATTTTTCTTGAACGCTGTTGTTCTCCTGCCCTCGTTCATCATGTCGTGTTCTAAAGTCGTTTACATTATCTTATCTGGTTCAGTTGAATCTTATCGTCTTTCTCTTCTTTTGTCTTGAGGACAGTTATTACAGATCCACGATTCCGTCATTTATCTCTGCTAAACAAATTGTGTTTCTGCTGTGTTCCTCTGTTGTGTCTGCATTTTATCACCTTGTTTAATTACCTTAGTTCTATTTCTCTTTATGGCCGTGCAAATCAAATTAACCAAAGTACATCGAGAACATCCCTGCACGCCTGGAGCGAATTAAGGTTTATTCCATTTTTCTAATAAAAAAAAGAAAATGCTCAAGAAGATAGAGATGGAGAGAAATAAATCAATCTATACACATATATAAGATGTGCCGATGCAAAGGCTGTGATGTAACGATTCCTCCAGAAGGCGAACAGTCACCCACGCTCCACCCACAGCACCCCGGCATCAAACCTGCAGATAAACACCACCTTCAGGCACCTGGTTGGCCCCGTGTTCCACCGCACACATATCGTCAGGCTGTGATGTTCACTGTCTTCCAGGAGTTACTCTGTGAAGAGTTTATTTCAGTACGTATCGCAGCGCCCGTCCTTTCCCTCAGCCTTCCTCGTCAGCTTCACTGAGCGCTGCCTGGCGTTCTCCCAGCATGCCTCGGGGCAGGAGAGCACCACGACCAGTCATCTGCAGGCTTCAGTGTGGAGGAGGAAGTCAGAGGAGATTCTCCAGCTGGGAGGAGAGAGAGTTCTGCCTCTTACTCATCTGTTGTTCCTCTCCCCCTCTTCTCTGGTGGATTGTTTTTCTGCTGTGTTTGTTAGTCAATGTCCGCAGCTCAAGACAAGAGAACATTTACGATTAAACAACCCCCTTGAATTAAAACAAGCGAGGTCAAATCACGTGTTGTCATACAGCGGCTGAAAAAACACTACCCTGATGAAATCCCATTCAAATCCACGAGAACCAGATTTTCAGTTGGATCTGCACAGAATTTCAGACACGCATCGATACCAACCCCCTGAACATGTCTATATTTTAAAATCAATATTCACACATAATCCTCTGAGTGATCGATGAAGACGTTGGAAAAGCCTCGTTTCTCAGGTGGATCTGGATCTGGTCCTGATCCGGATCCACGTTAAAATCAGTCTCTGACCCACAAAACATCATTCCAGCAAGTTTCACTGTGATTCTTAGTGTTTTATTCAATCCATATTTTTATTCACAGAATCAGAATCTTGTAAATCAATGGTAATGATTATAACAGTTATCTTCTACCCGAGCTACAGCTGCTGTCATGCTTCTGTCGAGGAGACTCAGCGGTTCCTCCCAGCATCATGTTGCTTGGTTTGGAAGAACATGAACTGGTGGGAAGATGTGAGAAGATCAGTGAATAGCTCAGAATTCACTTTCTGAAACATTACAATACGTTTTTCAACATTTCCACCATCTCCCCAGGAAATACAGAGTGAATGAAGTGTGTGTTAGTTAGTTTGATGGAATTGATGTGACACTCGGCCTCGAAGGAGAAAGGATCTCTACTGAGGGAGAACTTCTCTCGTGTCCACTCACTGCCAGATAGGATCAGCCTTCAATTCCCAAAAACTCTCTGGTTGTTTTGCCGAGGAAATTAGAAGAAGGAAAGAAGCGAAGCAGCAATGGGAAGGAGAATAGAGAGAGAGAGAGAGAGAGAGAGAGAGAGGGAGTGAGGATGGGGGGGGAGATGGATAGAGAGAAAGGACAGGAGAGAGAGGGGGAGAAGGAGAGAGGGGGAGGGACAGAAGACAGAAGGTAGCAGAAGCTTTGAGATTACTAATGAATTAATGATGCAACATGTTGACATTTCTCTTTCTCCTCTCCATCCCTGCACTCCTTCCCTGTTCTATATTCCTCCTCCTCCTCCTCCTCCTCCTCCTCCTCCCTCTCCTCCTCCTCCTCCTCCTCCTCCTCCTCCTCCTCCTCCTCCTCCTCCTCCTCCTCCTCCCTCTCCTCCCTCTCCTCCTCCCTCTCCTCCTCCTCCCTCTCCTCCTCCTCCTCCTCCTCCTCCTCCTCCTCCTCCTCCCTCTCCTCCTCCTCCCTCTCCTCCTCCTCCTCCTCCTCCTCCTCCTCCTCCTCCTCCTCCTCCTCCTCCTCCTTTCTGCAGGTGGGAGGAGGGTGTCCTTGTTAGCTTGTCATCCTGTGGTAACCCCGAGGCCAGTGACGTGACTGCAGCTCTGACTCCACCCGACTCAGGTAGGCTTCTTCCTGTGATGGAGTTTTTAATGTGCTGCAGTAATTTCTCTGTGTGGTTTGATTATGTGTGAAGATGAATAACAGGCGAGCGGAGCCAGAGACGACCTGGCACGTGATCCATGTTTGATTGAGGCGTTAGAGTTCGTCCTGTGGACGGACGAGTAACCAGCTGAACGTTTTATTAGCTGCTTCATAAGAGGGAAATATTGTAAAAGATCTATGAAGAATAAGAATAAAAAGTCCTTTATTAGTCCTGCAACTGGGACATGTATAATATTAAAACAGCAAGAAGACATCAGCAGAAATAAGTAGAAATATATTGAAATATAGAAAAATATGAAGGGTATTAAATTAATCTAAACAGTATAAAGACATAAGGATCATTATATATGTATACAGATGAATATGGGTGAGAAGTCTATACTGGTGGTGCATGTTTTACTGGGAGCTGAGCTGAGACTTGCTGCTGCTCGTAATGTTGAGTGTTGTAAGTCAGTGAGATGAGACGATCGATATGTGACCATCAGATCAAATCCATATTGCTGTCATTTCTGATTCAGATGGTAAAAAGATTAAATCTCCTCTTTGTGGGAAGAGGCTTCAAAATGTCTCCACACAACAGAACTCCTCTCACCTTGTGTTCCACACTGTCCTCCTCTTGTGCTGTGTGTGTTCTGTTTGTGTTCTGTGTGTCGTCTGTGTGTGTTCTACTTCAGCCTCTTGTCCGTGTGTGTGTGCGTGTTTGTTCTGTTTCTCTTCTTCATGAGGTGTTTGTGTGTCAGTGTGAGTCTGCACATTTTGTGCTGTGTGATGCCGAGGCACCCTTTTTAATGTGAGCCTACACACTGTGTAGCTGTGTGTGCCAACACAGGATGTGCTGCCTGTGTGCGTGCGCGTGTGAACGTGCACGTGAACACACACAGCAGTGATGTGTGTGTTTCCCTGAATAGATGTAGGACGGGGCAAACCTTCTGCTGACTCATGCACAGCTGATGGCACAACTCTTTCCTCCTGCTGTGTGTGTGTGTGTGTGTGTGTGTGTGTGTGTGTGTGTGTGTGTGTGTGTGTGTGTGTGTGTGTGTGTGTGTGTGCTGCAGCTCACTTGAAGCCTCTGAATTGAAATGAGTTACAGAAATAGATGGAGGCAGGTAAACATACAGAACACGTATGATCCTAAAACCTGTCACGTGACATCACAGATACAAACAGATTCATGTTTGTGTTGTTTTTTTAGTTGTGTGTTAGAATCTCTTGTATATTCCACATATAAGCTGCTACGTCACCAGATTCGTTCAGCTGAAGCTAATGTCTTCAGCTCCTCAGTTCACTGGGAGGCTGCTTCACTTTATTCCACTTTGAGTTTCTCAGGAGTTAAACGAGCTGCACGGCCCGGCTAATGCACTTTGCATGCTAATGCTTTAATAATACACATTTAATGATTTAATGTGTAATTCCACGACATTATATAATGGGGTCAGTCTACATTATAAATACCTTTATATTTAATGGAGCATTTGGTTTCTGGCTCATAAAAAAAACAATTTAACATGATTTTTACAGGAGGAAATTGAAGGTTTATATTTTCTGAGTGATGGAGAACAGTCTGAAAAGAAAGATGGACGACATGATTTGTTTTGAGTCAGTTGTCCCGCGGGACATGAAACCTCAGACCTGTTTCTATCCTCACCTGATATTTAGTTGTGATGTTTTTCTCATGAAACCTAACACAGTGTTTTATTACAGACACAAACACGGGTCTGTAATTGTCTGTTTCATGTTCAGTTGTGTTTTTTTCTTCACAGTTGTGTGTACGAAGTCGTGTCTGTTCAGAAGTGTTCAAACACTTTATCTCTCTCTCGCACTCGTTTACTTCCTTACTGAAGTTTTTTATTGAGAAACTTTATTTTCCTCCTGACTCTGCAGACGACCTTGATTTTCTTTTATGAGCTCAAAGAGAAATGTTTTCTCGCTGGCAGCCTGATCCCAGGAGAAGCTGCTGCAGCCTCAGAAACATCCTGACTGTGAAACTACCTGAGGTCCTTAATGAGGAGAGAGGTGGAACCACAGAGAGGACGGTAACATCTGACTCTGTCCTCCAGGCTCTGGTTCTGTCTCTGGAGGACATGTAACACTGCTCCTCATTTGTTGACGACCACTCAGCTGATGAATCGTTCCTTCACCAGGAGACGTGTTCGTCCTCGAGTCCACGGAACTGTCTCTTCACTGGGAGTCAGGTCTGTGCTCTGCTGCCTCCCAGTCGTTTATCATGCAGACGATGTGTTTTCTGATAGAACCAGAAACGAGCGACCTTTAACCACCACCACCCACACACCTGATTCTCCAGCTCTGCTTCTCCTCCCTCTGACCTTCTTCAGCTTTTACATCCAGTTCTTCTCTGGGAGGTTTTTATTGTCCTTGAAAGAATCTATGTGCACAAGAATCTGACTCCAGCCGAGTTTGTCTGTGGGATCTTTGTGACAGAATCACATTTAAATGCCATGAGTCGGCTTTATTTAGCTCTTTTCTGCTCTTTCTGTGTTTCAAGCTTTTGTATTTTTCACTTGGAGCAAGTTCACGTCAACACGATCTGAACAGAATTCCACAAAACTTGGTGAAAGGATTTGTTTTAGGTCAGAGAAGAACTCACTGAATGTTGGGCCTGGTTGAAGATGTGATCGCCACGGCAACAATCTCCAATTTATGAATCAACATCTAGATTCAAAAAACATTTGAAGCGAATTAGCTTCGATCTTATTCAAAGGTTAAAGTAAAGTTCCAACATTTGTTATTTAAGTTTAGTTTAAATCCTTCTGTTCTCGATCACATTTCTGACACATTCTCTCTATCAGATTCCTCCTCCTTCTCATCTGTTCTTTTCTCTTTGTCTGAGTTTTGTTTTCTATCTTTCCACTGTATCATCACACGTTCTCTCTCCATCACACGTTCTCTTCTTCTTCTCATCATTGTGGGTTGTTGTCAGCTCGCTGTGGGATCCTGACTTCAAGTTATTCTCTGATTGTTCTCTCCTTCTTCTTCTTCTTCTTCTTTTGCTATTTCCCGTCTCCCTCCAGTAGCTGATAATATTAATATCAGTAGAATTCCACCATCAAAGAGTCTGTGATGAATAATAATTATAAGACAATTACTTCGTGGAGAGATAGGAGAGCTGTGCAACATACACACACACACACACACACACACACACACACACACACACACAATGCTTTTCGGTGTCTATAGCTTTACCTTATTCCAACTTTGTGCTAAAACTTTACATCCACCCTTTAATTTACATAAGACACAAGCACATTAATCTGATTGGAGCTGTGTCTTGAAACTTGATTATTAATAATAAGTTGGACGCCAGCTGCAGACTGTTGTTAGCATAGTTAGCATGCATTAGCTCGGAGGGATAACTTGGCCTGTGTGACATGTGTGACCTGAACACTGCTTCACCCTGAATCTGTACAATCATCCTTTTAATCTGACAAGTTACCAAAAAAGTCTGTGGCATTGATAACTGAGAACATATTCATGTGTTACGTTGTTCCATGGAGATGGAAGCGTCTCTCAGAGGAGAACAGCTCGTGGAGGCTGGAGGTTCTTTCCCTGATCCAGATGATGTAATGATCTCTACTGGTGAGAGGAGGTGAATGTTCTTATGGAGCAAGGGACGCGTTGGAGTAAACCTCAGTCGTACTGGATGTGAGTGTAGGGGTCAGAGGTCAGAGGTCAGAGGTCACAGTCCTGGCTCTTTTCTCCACTCACATGAAAGGTCACATTGACTCTCTGTTGCTTTAGTAGTTCTGTTGCCCTGAGGACAAACAAGAGATGTGATCTGTGTTTGATGTGGTTAGTTCAGAAAATATCTCCTTCAGTCCCTCTGTCCTCCCTCCTTCTGTCCTCCCTCCCTCCTTCTATCCTCCCTCCTTCTCTCCTCCCTCCCTCCTTCTGTCCTCCCTCCCTCCTTCTGTCCTCCCTCCCTCCTTCTGTCCTCCCTCCCTCCGTCTCTCCTTCCATCTTCATTCCATCTCTCCTTCTGTCTCTGTCTCTGTCTCTCCCTCTCCCTCTGTCCTCTGTCTCTACCTCTCCCTCTGTCTCTGTCTCTCCTTCCATCTCTTTTATGTTGTGAAACTTACAATATTAAAAACAGAGAACAAGGAGCATTTTCATTCATCTTTAAGTGGTAAATGAGATTCAAGGCTATGAAGATATTTTTATTGGAAAAGCTTCCATGTCATTTTGACCTGGATCTTCACCTCCGACCTTGAATGTTTATTCATCTGCTTCTTGACTCTGATTTCTTTTCTTCGGTCTCTCTCATGAGACATTAGATGTTTTTCATGTTAGTTTAGTAAGATGCATTAACTTGGTGTGTAATTAAAGAGCTGCTGCGTTGAGCTTCACTTTCTATGAATCACCTCTGTTGGTAAATAGCTGAGCAGGCTTCCTGTGCCAGCAGCCTGTGAGAACGCTGATTATGAAACTATAAATAAAGTAGAAACCTTCATGACAAAGTTCCTCAGGCTGATTCCATCCTCTGCGTTCTCTCCCCAGTGTTCTCCATGGATCACTGCAGCCCAGTGACGCTAAATGAAGCCAGTATGTGATACTGTTTAATAAGTCACCACTCTGAGTGCACTGTGGGACATTAAAGCATCTCTATCTTCTCATCTCCACGTATCTCCACTCGGCAGCGTGTAGCCTCCGCTGGCCGAGAGCCTCTGCACCTGGGTCGCCTGCAGCCAGCGTGATGTCATCCAACCCACACACTGATTCCACGAAGCCGTCACACACACTCCACGTTGATTCATTATTCACGACCTCCATGCAGGCTCTGTGTGTATATATGGAACTCTATAGGCCTCGAGTATTAATGAAGCTGGGATGCAAATAAAAGGTTGAGATATAAATTCATCTGTCCGGGACATGTAGATGGATTCTAAAGGAAGCTGGAGAGGAGTCACTGTGCAGGACGAGTGGGCCACAGGATACCATCACCACTGACCTCAGGCCTTTTCACAATAAAGGAAGAGGTACATGAGAAGTAGTAGACAGGTAGTGAGGCTGGAGGTGTGGTCAAACTACGTTGAACAAAACTTCAACTGAAATATCTGGAAACACGGAGAGGGATCTGAACGACAGGACGTGTTTGCAGAAATCGACTCATTGATGATCTCTCCACAGCGTGAACCAGGTTCTGTGTTTGTAGTTTCCCAGTTTCACCAGTTCACCAGTTAGAAACATCATGGATCTGAAAGCTGCTGGTGATCGACTCACACAGGGCGACTGCTGCCGAACCTCACGACTCATAGAAGTGACCTCCTCGCTTGTTTCTTTATCACGTTTATTTTACCACCTGTTCGACTTGGTGCACGTGTGTGTGTGTGTGTGTGTGTGTGTGTGTGGGGGGGGGTATTCCTGGAAGCAGATGAGCATGTTTCCTCTGTGGGCGTCGTCCTCTGACAGTCAACGTGTGATTCAAGGTTACACAAATACGTTTGACCCGACTTCACAACATGTAGATTCCCAGAGAACACACTGCTGCTGCCCACACACTGTGCGCTGCATCCTGCCTGAGCTCCGGGACTTTGTGTCTATGTGTGTGTTTGTGTGTGTTGTGCAATGCGTCTGTGTGAGCCGCCCTGTTATCTTTACCGTTCTGACTGAAGAGCAAACTGAATCTCACAGACTCAGTCTCACTCCTGCCTTTTCCTCTTCCAGTTAATCAGCCGCGTGGCTAAATGGACTCTAACATCAGTGGCTTCCAAGATGAACAGCTAAACGCTTTGAAATTACTTTTAAAATTAACTACCAAAGTCAGCCGCTCCAAATTGGCTGTGGAATGATCAATTAACAGCAGCAGACCTAAGTAGCTCTGGAAAGGAACAGCACACAACACAGGCCCAACGTTTTACTGAACAAATGAAAAGTCGCTCTGTAACGTTTATTGACTTGGTGGGAAAAATCTCATTAACTGAAAATCGTTAAGTGCGGAGCATCTCAGCATCTGTCTTCCATCGAGGCCTCTCAGGGGAAGTGTCCCGCCTTGTGACGCCACTTTCTCTTTATGTTCTGAGCTGCTTTATTTGACTTGATTTCTAAATTTGATTCCTCAAACAACAGATGTGAGCGTTCACTGTGGAAACAGATTGGAACAGTTATTCAGTCGAGTGTTAACGAACGAAACAAAGAGAAATGACTTGAGAAGGTGGCTGAGCTTTGTGTGTGTGTGTGTGTGTGTGTGTGTGTGTGTGTGTGTGTGTGTGTGTTTGTGTGAAGAGCTAGTTAATTGAGGAAATAATTTTTATGTGATGCTGCAAATCAGAAATAATAATATGTACACAAATATAAACACACAGGGATGTGATTGACAGGTGGGGGGGAGAGTAGTCACTGGAGGACACAGAGAAACTGAAGTTAAAGAAATAGATGAAGTGAACTCGTCTCTTGTCTCTCGTCTCTCTTCTTGTCTCTCTTCTTGTCTCTCTTCTCGTCTCTCTTCTTGTCTCTAGTCTCTATTCTCTCGTCTCTCTTCTTGTCTCTTGTCTCTCGTCTCTCTTCTTGTCTCTCTTCTTGTCTCTCTTCTCGTCTCTCTTCTTGTCTCTAGTCTCTATTCTCTCGTCTCTCTTCTTGTCTCTCTTCTTGTCTCTCTTCTTGTCTCTCGTCTCGTCTCTCTTCTTGTCTCTTGTCTCTATTCTCTCGTCTCTCTTCTTGTCTCTCTTCTTGTCTCTCGTCTCTCTTCTTGTCTCTCTTCTTGTCTCTTGTCTCTATTCTCTCGTCTCTCTTCTTGTCTCTCTTATTGTCTCTCTTCTTGTCTCTCGTCTCTCTTCTTGTCTCTTGTCTCTATTCTCTCGTCTCTCTTCTTGTCTCTCTTCTTGTCTCTCGTCTCTCGTCTCTCTTCTTGTCTCTCGTCTCTCTTCTTGTCTCTCTTCTTGTCTCTCTTCTTGTCTCTCGTCTCTCTTCTTGTCTCTCGTCTCTCTTCTTGTCTCTAGTCTCTATTCTCTCGTCTCTCTTCTTGTCTCTCTTCTTGTCTCTCGTCTCTATTCTCTCGTCTCTCTTCTTGTCTCTCTTCTTGTCTCTCTTCTTGTCTCTCTTCTTGTCTCTCTTCTTGTCTCTCTTCTTGTCTCTCTTCTTGTCTCTCTTCTTGTCTCTCTTCTTGTCTCTCATCTCTCGTCCTTCACAGTTTCTGCCTGACCTCAGACACGTCAGCTGAACAACCTCCTTCATCGTCACATGAATCAGTTTCCGTTCATAAACGAAAACTGATTCATGAAAACTCTCAAGTTTATGACCTTATTTATTTTCTGTCACATTTTCACTTCAGTGAAAAACACCTGCAGCTCAGTGGGAACAAATCAATCATGGCAGCAAGTACAGAGAAGGTTTAATGTATAAATGATGACAAAGAAAATAATGAAGTTGAAGGTTTTGATCGTCTATTTTTTTAAAAAGTGAGAAATACACAAGCGATTAATTGTGCGTTCTTCAGTCCAGTAAATGAAAGTGAATCGTGCTCCAGGTTCAGTCGTGTGAATTCACCCATCAAACGTTTCCTGATGAATAAAAGATGCATTTATGAAAATCCTTCAAGCTCATACAGGGACCAGGATTGTGTGAATGAAATGCGGTGACAAAATACACAACATCTGAGCGTTCCATCAGAATCGTGATCCTGGAGAAGTGTTGTCTTTCACACGGGTTTGACTGACGATTTCTGACTCAATGTATTTCCATTCAAATGGGATCAGATTCCCTCAGAGCTGATCCAGAGCCTCAGGTTCCTCTGCCGCTCTCTGCTGGAGGCTGATGTTTGATCAGGAGGATCAGGCTGGTTTCTGAACCTTCCTGCAGAAGGTGAGGAACCTCAGTCTGAAGGTTTAGACACCAGAACCAGAGATTCAACTTCTGTAGAGAGAGACACCTCTGGAAGGAAGGTTAAATGAGGTTTATGTCACTTCTGAAATCATCCGCTGTGCAGATTTCAAGTTGACAAGGTTTATTTACACTGTGGAGATGAAAAGTTCAGAATCAGCTGAAACCTCCAGCGTTTCAGGACATGTTGCTTCATTCCTGCCACTTCTGAGACGGGTTTGGATTTTAATTTCCTCCGGCTGCTGGGAAACGGTCCTAGAGAAACACGCAGCTGATGCTGCACTGGGCGAGCGACCCATTACCACCACAGGGCGCTAACTCTACTTGTCTGGTCAGGTTTGTTGTCGTTCATGTCGAAGTGGCGGCGCCACCTAGAGGACATACATCGCCGCCATCATCCGGTCAAGTGACTTACAGCTTTGAATGGTTGTGTTCATATTAGAAACAATTTTGATGAAAACTCAGTGTGTTGTGTCCACCTTGTGTACTTTATTTGTCTGTAGTCACAGGCTGCACATGAGGCTGATGAGGAACGCAACTATTTGATTTATCCTCTGATCACACACACACACACACACACACACACACTCTTATCTGTGTGTCTCCAGTGGAGAGTGTGTATCCAAACAGCTCCTCTGGTATGTAAACTGATAGCCATCATGAATAATTAACCAGCGTTAATACCATCAGATATTAGTCAGAGCCGCCCGCTCAGAAAATCAATACAATCACAGAGTCGCCTCCTTGATGTTTTTTTAATGGACCCGAACGCATCGTCTCACAGCCACGAGGCTGTTCACACACACACACACACACACACACAACACACACACACACACACATGGAGAGTCTATTTCCGTCCCTCTTACATCACAGTCATGTTGATTTTGCAGAAATGAGCAAACGCCGCCTGCAGCCGTGATTCATGATTTGTTCCTCCGCACTAAACAAATGGTGAACTAACAAGTGTCACAGGCAGAAGTCATCAAACATGGGAGGGACGGCGGTGGCTGTTGACTGAGGCGTTGACAGATTGTGGTTATGACTCCATTTTTAAAATTCATTCACAGGTGTGTGTGTGTGTGTGTGCAGGCGTGAGAGCAGCTTCTGAAACTTAAGAGACAGTTCATCGTGGAACTCGAACACATGATCCAGTCATTCACAGGTAAACAACACCTGCAGGAAGAACAGGCTCCTGCTCTGAATGGAAATGGGTTATTTCTCTGGTTCCTGTCAGGAAGGTGTCAGATGATCCTAGTGACCCGACTCCCATCTGACAGCAGCAGCTCGTCTCTCCTCCGGTCACTCAGCTCCTCCCTGTGGAGAACACGGCTCTGAGTCACTTCCTGCCTTATCTCTGTCCTGATAACACAACATCACCGGGTTGATTTCCAGCAGAGTCGGACCTGGTTCAGATCCAAGTGACCTGAGCTGTGGGAGAAGTGATGTGTAGTTAGTGGCCACATTCTGAACTCGGGTTATTTATCTTACTTTCTGATTCACAAGTGTTTTTCCAGTTTTTCCCACTGGACAGCTCAGTGTTCAGTTCCTCAAGTCACCTCTAGTGAGCGCTGATGAGTCATTTCCACATTCAGGGACGTTGTCTCCTCTGAACGGTGAGACTTTCACACAGGTCCTTCAAATCTGAATGAGCGTGACTTGTGTGGAACAGGTTTACAGGTGACGTGCATTGACCTCGGCTCAGTGTCTGTTCTGAACCTGCCTGTTTGTTGGGGCTGTGGTGAAGCTGGTTTGTAAGAGAAACCAAAGTTCTGTGTGTTGGTTGTGTTTGTTTACGTTGGACCGTGTCCATCTCCAGTGGATTGAAGCTGTGGATCCTGAGGTGCAGCAGAGCTTCAGCTGGTCAACGCTGTGGTTCCAGGTCGTTTCCATCGATCCCTGCGGCTCCTCCAGAGAGAAGCTGCTTCATTAGGATGCAGATTAGTTTCTATTTGAGACAAACAAGGAGATTTCCTGCTCTCAGAGGTTCCTTCCAGGTGAAGTTTGTCTGTACTTCTGTTCATGAGACTTTGATCTGTTGCTCAACACGAGGATTGATTTTCCTTCTTTGGTTTTGTGATGTCAGATACAGCAGGCGTCTTATTGATAGATCCCCTAACCCCCAAATGCCTCGTTTGTATTCCTCTGTACGGCCGACAGCAGGAAAGCCAAGTCGTCATTTTAGGAGCAATTACCTGAGATCAAATTAGGATTTATAGGTCAACGCTGCTTTTCAGACATAACTCAAGTGTAATTTGTCATAATAATCATAATTATTAAAATTGTGATTTGACTCCTGAAAGCTCTGGACAGACATGAATGTATAATATGAGGAGACGATGATTATAGTTTAATATTTGCACCTAAAGTCTCAGATTGATAATGTTTGGACATGTTTGGACAAAAGCCAGAGGACAAAACCACTGAGTGTGTCTCGTCTGCTAACAAGGAGGAGGTCACGACCTTTACTGCAGCCAGCCACCAGGGGGTGGTCCAGTTGTTTTTGCTGCATTTCACACAACAGTCTCAGTTTGTCTTTGCTTCATCGTCGTTTAAAAGCTGTTTCCAGTGATGGTGCTGGGAACCAGCTGCTGAGCTGCAGCTGCTGTACAGTGGAGAGGACTCAACACACTGTGCATCACAGAGGAAAGTGGCACTGACGCTCCCGGCCTCTGAAACACACCTTATCTGCTCCTCCTTTAATCCACTGAAGCTCTCAAACTAATTAAGGCTTAAATTAAAGACTTAATGATGAAAAGACTCATTTGAAGTCCTGTTAATGTGAAACTTTGTGTAATGACAGGGTCCTTTGTGTTGATTTGTCTCCTTGGGATTAACACAATTCTCAGTATGATGTCAGGATGATGTTCTGTATTGACATTGTTGGACTTTGAGTATTTCTATCTCTATTATTATATTAAAAACCCAGTTGAATGTGACGTTATCTCCGCTGTGCTCAGTTTGGATGAGCAGCAGCTGAAGTCACGAGGCCGAAAGGGGGAGTGCAGAGAGAGGAAGAGGAAGAGGAAGAGGAAGAGGAAGAGGAAGAGGAAGAGGAAGAGGAGGAGGAGGAGGAAGAGGAAGAGCCAGTGGAAAATAAAGATAGTTTGAATCTGGTAAATCTGAATTTCTCCTGGAGAGTGAGTCAGTATTTAAACTCAGGTGTCTGAGAGAGAGCGCAAGAGAGAGAGGGAGAGAGAGAGAGAGAGAGGGGGAGAGAGAGAGAGAGGGGGGGAGAGAGAGAGAGAGAGAGAGAGAGGGAGAGAGAGGTCTACTTGACTATAAATGTGAGTCCTTCACAGTTATAATCAGAAGTGTTTCCACCTCTCAGCCGGTTGAAGACACTTCACAGAACACTCGTCATGTCATTATCCAACCAGCAGCCTCTTCCTCTCCGTCACATCAAACTCGCCTCTGCTTGTTTTCTTCTCCTCTTTCTTTCAAACTGTTTTTCTTTTCCTGTCCGTCTGCATTCATCTGCTCATCTCTCGTCCCTGAGTGACAGCATCTCTGCTTCTGAGTCTGTGATCTCCATCTGATTAACGGAGAGCAGAGGCAACGAGGTCGACTGCAGGGCATGAGTGTGTGTGTGTGGGTGCTCCAGGTTCTTCTTCTTCTTCTTCATCATCATCTTCTTCTGGTCGTCACCCAGCTCCCCAGAGTTCAGACAGGAGAAGGATTTCATTATATTTCCTTCTCCTATTTGTTAATGGGATTGTTTACTCTCTGACCAAATCACTCAGACTTCAAAAGGGCGGCTGTGTTGTGGGTGGGATTATAGTGTGTGTGGTGTGTGTGGGTGGTGTGTGGGGTTTGAAATGCTTGATCTAAACATAAAAGTGATGACACAGAGAACAGGAAGCCAGCAGCAGCATCTCGTCGGGTTGCCAGGTTTGACGTCACTTGAATCTCAGATCCAAACCCAGCACTCATTGACTGTGGTAAAAGATGGAGACAGTGAACAGATCCACAGAGTTAACACTCCAACTGTTCATCTCCATGAAAACTGCTCCTCCACATGATCCCTCAGAAACTACTGGAGATGTTTGTCCTTCAACTCAAGGTCCAGATGCTCCTCCCTCCCTCCTCTCTGTGTGCTGCTTCTTCTCCTCAGTTCATCTTTTCATTCTGAAGCAGCCGCCCTGTTTTTAAATGATCAGATTCTGCTTCCGGAAACATTTTCAAGGTCACTGTATAAACCTGGACACACACACACACAAGCACACACACGCACACACACACACACACACACACACACACACACACACACAGTCCCTTTGCAAAGAGGCGGCTCTAATTGGATTCCACGGTCGCCGCAGCGATGAGAATTGATTGGCGACCGTGAGAGAACGCCAGAGAGAGGCTGAAGCATTGAGGTGTTGTTGTGTGATGAGTGGGTCATAAACCACACACACACAAACACACACACACTAATGCACATGCACACTCTGGTGCATACAAACACTTTCTCATGCACGTGCTCGCAGGTTAGCGACGCCTGCGATGCTTTTCCATTACCACAAACCGAAACAATATGGTTATTACGGGGCGGTAATCAACTGGAGGTTTCCATGACGATGAGTGCTTGAGGTCAACTGTGTGTCAGGAAACACACACACACACACACACCACACACACACACACACACACACACACACACACGTATGTGATAATACAGTTTGATGTTTCTAGTTGGAGTCACTGTAGCTTCCAGTCGGATGTTCACTGTTCACAGGAAGAATGTTAATTTCATGTGTTGCTTCAACAGCTGAAACTCATGTTTAGTGACCATCACCTCCATCACACCACCATCCATCACCACACCACACCATCACCACCCCATACACCTCAACACCATCACCCTCCATCACCACCATCACACCTCCCATCACCACATACACACATCACCTACACCATCACCCATACATCACATCCATCACCACCACTCTAAAACACACCATCACCTCCATCACCACCATCACCACCACCATCCCCATCACCATCATCACCTCCATCACCACCACCATCACCTCCATCACCACCACCATCACCTCCATCACCACCATCACCACCACCATCCCCATCACCATCATCACCTCCATCACCACCACCATCACCTCCATCACCACCACCATCACCTCCATCACCACCATCACCACCACCATCCCCATCACCATCATCACCTCCATCACCACCATCACCACCACCATCACCATCACCATCACCATCACCACCATAACCATAACCACCACCACCACCACCATCAACACCACCATCACCACCACCATCACCACCACCACCACCATCAACACCACCATCACCACCACCATCACCTCCATCACCACCATCACCACCACCATCCCCATCACCACCACCATCACCACCATAACCACCATCACCACCACCATCACCTCCATCCCCACCACTGTCACCACCACCATCACCACCATCACCACCACCATCACCATCACCACCACCATCACCACCATAACCACCATCACCACCACCATCACCTCCATCCCCACCACTGTCACCACCACCATCACCTCCATCCCCACCACTGTCACCACCACCATCACCACCATCACCACCACCATCACCATCACCATCACCACCACCATCACCATCACCATCACCATCACCATCACCACCATAACCATAACCACCACCATCACCACCACCATCAACACCACCATCACCACCACCATCACCACCATCACCACCACCATCACCACCATCACCATAACCACCACCACCACCACCACCATCAACACCACCATCACCACCACCATCACCACCATCACCACCACCATCACCACCATCACCATAACCACCACCACCATCACCATAACCACCACCACCACCACCACCATCAACACCATCACCATAACCACCACCACCACCACCACCATCAACACCACCATCACCACCACCATCACCACCATCACCACCACCATCACCACCATCACCATAACCACCACCACCACCACCACCATCAACACCACCATCACCACCACCATCACCACCATCACCACCACCATCACCATCACCATCACCATCACCATCACCACCATAACCATAACCACCACCACCACCACCATCAACACCACCATCACCACCACCATCACCACCACCACCACCATCAACACCACCATCACCACCACCATCACCTCCATCACCACCATCACCACCACCATCCCCATCACCACCACCATCACCACCATAACCACCATCACCACCACCATCACCTCCATCCCCACCACTGTCATCACCTCCATCACCACCATCACCACCACCATCCCCATCACCACCACCATCACCACCATAACCACCATCACCACCACCATCACCTCCATCCCCACCACTGTCACCACCACCATCACCTCCATCCCCACCACTGTCACCACCACCATCACCACCATCACCACCACCATCACCATCACCATCACCACCACCATCACCATCACCATCACCATCACCATCACCACCATAACCATAACCACCACCATCACCACCACCATCAACACCACCATCACCACCACCATCACCACCATCACCACCACCATCACCACCATCACCATAACCACCACCACCACCACCACCATCAACACCACCATCACCACCACCATCACCACCATCACCACCATCACCACCACCATCACCACCACCATCAACACCACCATCACCACCACCATCACCACCATCACCACCACCATCACCACCATCACCATAACCACCACCACCACCACCACCACCATCACCTCCATCACCACCACCATCACCACCATCACCATAACCACCACCACCACCACCACCATCAACACCACCATCACCACCACCATCACCACCATCACCACCACCACCATCACCACCATCACCACCATCACCACCATCACCACCACCATCACCATCACCACCAGCCTCACCACCTCCACCCTCCTCCTCCTCTTGATGGACGAGAGTCTCTGGAATGTTCTGCAGTGAAAAACAGTTTCCATCAGTTAAACCTGTTTTTCTTTCTTCAGGTTCAAATCAGTTTTATTTAAATGAGCGAATGAGACGTTTCCATCGTTCATGCAACACAATGAGACTGATGAAGAACACATCGATTGAAATAAAAGACGAAACTCACCTTCGATTCTCAACGTCTGCAGAGCTGACCTTCACCCACACACACACACACTGTTACACACATTCTGCACGTCTACTCCCTGCACACACAGACACACACACAGACACTCTCTCTCTCTTTGTGTGTGTGTGGTGAAGAGGCTGAACAAGGCTGCAGTGATACAGAGCGGAGGAGGATGAGGAGGGTTTGTCCTTCTTATCACCACAGAGCCCTGCACCTGCTGCCAGGTTGAAGGAGGTTTTACAAGCGGATCAGACTTGCAGTGTTGAAGTGATATTTAAGCAGAGGAGGTGAGTGGATTTAGACGAAGCACAGTGGGAAGGAACCCGCTGCCGGGTCGGCCTCTTCAGAGTGAAGTGGTTCAGTTTGGTGCCACAGTGGAGAGGAGGCTGTGGAGGCAGATACAGTCTGGAAGCTGGAGGTTGATGGAGGTCCCAGGTCTCAGGGGGACTGGGACAGATCTCATTTGTCTAAGGATTGAGGTGGACAGGGTCATTCAGGACACGAGATGTGGTCAGACATCAAAATGTCAGCACATTGGGTCTGGACAGATTCTGGAGTTCGTCTTTCTCAGATGAAGAAGCAGCAGGAGACCACTCGCTCTCTGAGAAGGTTCCAGACATGCTCCTGCTGTTTTCTCACATGGACATGGGGCTGCAGGAACAGCTCCAGAAAAAGATGATGGTGTTTGTATAATCCTCAAGCACCTTAAACTTTGAGGATCATATAAACCACCAATGGTACATGAGGTCAACACACTGGTTACTTGATAAAGGGCCTTAAAGAAGTTCTTATACCTCTAACGTCGACATTCTCCAGAGATATACTTTTAAAGTGACCAATCACAGGAGGGGAACGTCAGTCACTGTCCCCGCCTCCAAAGTCCTGCATCCACAATCAATCCATCAATCAAGTTTGATTTGTATGGCTCATATTCAGAGAGCACAGTTTCTGACATAATACGAGTGTGACATCTTCTGCCCTCACGCCTGAATAAGAGTGAGGAAGAACTACACAAACACATGTGTGTTATTTATTAACTACACAAACTGACACGATGTCTGACAGCGGCTCCGAGCCTCAGAGTCTGACGGGACAGTTTCTGAATGATGATAATTCAGTGAGACGGTCATGGTTTGATTTCACACCAGCAGAAGCAGGTGGAGTTATTTTTGTAAACTCATATCTTCAACTAGAGAAAAGAAGAGAATGTATTGTCTTATCTTTTTTTTTCTAGGATAAGAAACAAAGCTGTTCACTCTCCAAACCTCAAACAATATTCCAACATGATGGTTTTTAATATTCAGCTTTTAAAACATACAATTCCTGGATAGAACCCAGAACACAGGTATTTTTGTGATTTTCTAACACGTCGGCGAGTTGCCAGGTTTGACGACTGCTACTTGTGACCCTGAACATACTTTTTGAGCGACCACACACAAAGATATTTGAGAAATGTGAATGTTTCTTGGCTTAAAATCTGTAAAGATAAAGAGTTTTTGTTGCCAGACGTGAGACGCCACATTACTGATGAGTGACCCCCGGTAGCAGAGGAGATGTGCTATTATCACAGACTGGAGACACAGATGGAGCCGTCAGGGGGAAATACAGCAGGTTATTTGATTTTGGGTCAAAGCGAGATTTACGCATCCAGGTAAAGACTGTGTTTGTGTGTTGCCACTTCAAATGTCATCAGCTGCAGGAGGAGGTTGTTTCCTGCTGGAGTCTGATGACAGGACAGATTCAATAAGGCAAAGAAAAGACGGGTTATTTAAAGTATTATACCTTTTCCAGGGCGGAGCAGGGTTGCCAGGTTTGATTGAGACAAACAGGAGACAGGGATGTCTCATTATATTTCTCTCTTTTCATTTGAAACCCATCATCAAGCCTCTCTGAAGGCTGTGCAGCAGTGAGTGAGCCCGGCCTTCATTTTGCTTGGTGCCAGGACTGGAAGCAGCTGGTGGAGGTTCGCAGGGTGGAGGTGGTGGAGGTGGTGGAGGTGGTGGGCTGACTTCCTGCAGCTTCACAGTGGAAATGAAAGTCCGCACCAGCAAAAAGCAAAGTCAACCTAATGACCAGAAATCCACTTCGGCAGCCAGAGGGTTTTCTGGTCATTAGGTCGACCTCCAGATTCATGTTTGATAAGATGAAGAGGAAATCCTTCTCCTTACATGTGGTCGTGTTGTTTGCTGTTTATTAAATCTCTTTACCTCTTCGTTATGTGTAATTGCTGAAGTTCTGTTCGGTGCCGACACCAGATTCTGAGGCTTCCGGCTGAAGGTTCAGTAGAAACAGTTTTTTCTTGCTTTCACGCTCGAGTGTAGCTGCAGGAAATATCTAATATCTGAGTGACAGCGGGATACAGAGAACCTGCAGGTTCACAGGCTCAGAAAGTTTCAAAACCAATTTATTCCAGTTTTAAAGTCGAACTTTCCTTTAATGACCACAGCGTCCCCAGGAAGGAAGAGGACGGACAAAGCCGAGACCAGAGACGAGTGTGCAGCTGCTGAACTGGGCTGATTCGAGTCGGGCAGCAGGAGGACGACTGCAGGCTTTATTTAACAGAAGAGCTGACAGACTCCAACCAGAACATGTTCTTAGAAACCCTGACCATCTACTGCCGTCACCTATTTAGTCTTTACCACTCTGCTCTCAATGGATCTTTTTATAACTATGGCAAAACAGTTTAGGAAGTGGGCCCAACTGGTGGGAGCCTGCATGTCGGGTTCCTCAGGAGGGATGGACAGATCCCCGAGGGAGAGAGAGAGAGAGAGAGAGAGAGAGAGAGAGAGAGAGAGAGAGAGAGAGAGGTGTTAGTCTCAGACGTCTCCAGCTGTGTTTGCTCCTCCTTGTTTCACCATCACAGACGACAGGCGGGCAGCGATCAGACAACCTTCAGACAAGGTCACATGTTTACCTGCAGCCTGTGTGAAAGCAGGAGGGAACCAGAGGGACCATCCGTCCGCCTGCGTCTGCTCTGTCACTGTAGTAAATGATCTGCAGTGTTGATTCTAACTTTGACCATTGATATAGGAACATGGGCCGGTTCTCTTCTGAACGGATTTGGATGAAGTGTAACCAATCATCCATCTCGTCTCTATCGGCCGCTCTCATTCTCTCAGCTCTGGTTTCAGGTGTTTGTCGGGTTCTGCCCGGTCCAGTGGAAACTACCGGTCACACTGTGAAGTCCCAGCTTGTTTCTTAACCCAGACGCCAGATGTGTTTATACGAGGAAACAGAACAAACAGTGAAGTCACAGGGTTGAGTCCTGAGCGTCCGTCCTCTGTAGCTGGAGTGTGACGGACACTGACGGATGAGTCGTCAGCTCCACTTCTGTTTTAAACTGTGTCGCTCTTTCATTGATGAACCAGTAATGATCCCTCCTTCCACCAGTGACACGTCTTCTCCTTCTCTTCTGTCCCCTCTCTCCTGTGATGGATGGTCGTAGCTGATTGAAGGAACGTGTCTCTTCTCCATTCGGCTGATCTGCCGTCCTCTCACCGCTCGTCCTCTCACCTCTCGTCCTCTCGTCTGTCTCCGTCCTCTCACCTCTCGTCCTCTTTGTCTCTCTGTGCAGGCGACCCCAGTAGACTGTGACAGACAGACGCCTCAGCCAATGAGACACTTGGAGGACGTTTAACGCACGTGTGCAGCTTCTCTGGACAGACGTGAGTCCAACGAGGACGTGCACGAGGACGCTGCTGACAGAGAGGTAGGCAACTGTTCAGTAATTCAGCCAATTAGATTAGATTCTTATCATATTTGAATCAATAACCTCATTGATTGAATCTAGAGTGATCACGTCGTTCTACTCCTGATTGGCTGAGAACGCTGGTGACGAATCAGACTGGAGCTTCAGAATATTGTAGTATTGTGTGTGTGTGTGTGTGTGTGTGTGTGTGTGATTGTGTGCGTGTGGGTGTGTGTCACAGCAAATCCATCCACAGTGTGAACATCCACTGGCTGCAGGGACGACAGTTTACATGAGACAAATAGTTTTCTTTCCTCATCTTGGATCTATTTGAACGATCCGGAGACTCAGGGTGTTTCTCATTATCTTCTCACTGATGACACGAGTGTGGTCGTCTAGATGACATTGTGTGTTTGTTCTCACCCAGTTGTTGAGTTTCTGCTGGAGCAGTTTCCCACACTGGGATTGAGAAGAAGCGACTTCACGATTGTGTTGTTGTTATAAAACGTCTTCTCTGCACTGGACTGCAGCGGCTGTGATGGACGACCGTTACATTTACATTGTGTGTTATTCAGAAAATAACGGTGACAATGTTTTAGGTCATTTATCGTGTTCAGTCATTTTTCTCTTTAATTTCTCTCCAGTTGAGATTCATTATAACCGTGAAACCAACACACATCAGATTCTGTGCAGTATTAATTACTCTCCTGGGATTCAGACCGGAGCTTTGGAGATGTGGAACTTTACAGCCACAAGATAAAATAAGAAAATCATCGAATCGTGCAGACACACACACACACACACACTCACACACACACACACACACACACGCCTGCTGAGTTTCTTATTTCCACATCAAACATGATCAGCTCCAGTCTCCGTCGGCCGCAGGCGAGTGGGAGAGAAATCCCCCAAAAATCATCTTTACTCTCAGTTTGACACTACTGCTTTCTCTCAAAGATAAGTGAGTGTGTGTGTGTGAGTGTGTGAGTGTGTGAGTGGGTGGGTGTGTGTGTGTGTGTGTGTGTGTTTTTCTCCTGAAATCACGAGCACAGAATAAGATTTAAAAGCCAAATTTAAAGGTTAACGGTCATAAATCTCCACCAGCCTCCAGAGGTTGACTCCTCTGACGACCTTTCACACAAACTCATAACAGAAGAAAACATTTGGAGCACTACACAATTAGTGTGTGTAAGTGTGTGTGTGATTGTGTGTGTGTAAGACTGTGACTTAAGCTAATGCCTCTGTAATAGCCACATTAGTTCCTCGCTCCGACTGAGTCATTTGAAGTGAGTCAGACGAGCAAATAGGCCATTAGGTAGCCATGGATCTCACAACACACACACACACACACACACACACAGACACACACACACTGAAATGACGCCGCAACTACACAACAACAAACCAACATTGTACCGACAAACATTATTTCTCTCACAAAACACACCTCACACTCACATCAATTTGTCTTTCTGCACTTATTTACTCACACACATTAACACCCACAAACCCACACACAAACACACACACAGACACAAACACTAAAGTGAGCCAGCAATTACACAACACCTTGCACTAAAATGTTAACTCATTATTCTTGTTTCGTGGTTTCTTTACACAAACACACACACACACACTCGCACACTTCCTCTCTCTCACACACACAAACACAAAACCAAAATGAGCCCTCGACCACACAACTTCCAACCCACATTGTATCCACACACCTTATTTCTCTCAAAAACAGACTCATTCGTTTACTCTTACTATTCTTCTTTCTTTGCTTATTCACACATACACACACAGACACACACACACAGACACACACACACACAGACACACAGTGATTCCTGGATCTGCAGCAAGTTGTAATGAGTTCTCCTCTGATCTGTATCACGTCCTGCAGCAGGTGTCATTAAATTATGATCTGTAGCTTTTGTGTTATCTTACAAACACATGAGCTCCTTGGCAGAGGTACATTTGTAAATTATTTAAATACCATGTACTTCATCTAAACCCGATAACACAACAGATACTTTTTTACTTGACGATCAGGTTCTTCAAAATACCAGATATTTCACCTTCAATTGATTAATCATCAGTTTAAATCACCTTCACTTGCTGCTGGCAAACGTAAAACACTTTCAGAGATAGAGCTGTTCAGTGTGTGTGTGTGTGTGTGTGTGTGTGTGTATCGCTGTCTGTTCTCTTCATTGTAAACTCAAGGTCAGGAGACGTATCACCTCCCTGGCCACGGCCGACTGCTCAGACTCACTGTCTCTCTCTGCGTTACTTTATAACTTTATTGATGTGGACAGAGCACCGGCCATCACAGCGCCCCCTGCTGGTCATTGTGTACCTGCTGTGGTGCAGAGCAGCTGGAACACATCTGGCTGAATGGGACGATAAGGTTTTATATTTATGGACTAAACACAGAATCAAATCACAAATATTCACTTTACTTTGTTGAAATCACAAGATGTTAGACGCAGGATATCCACAAACCGACTTTAAAATTGAGATCAGTGTCATCACAACAAGATGGAGATATAAACTGAGTCAAAGATCGATTTTTCGTCACACAGTGTGACCGTGGCGTGGCGTAAAAGTAGGATTACATACACAAAATGTGACTTTCAACAAACCTGCTGAGATCCATGTTTGTAGATCCTGGTTCTCATCATTACATCTCATGTGTTATTTTAAACATGGTTTCCCTGAAGCTTGACTTCCATCACCTGCAGCACTTCACATGAATATTCATCACAAGTCTCATTAGAAGAGAAAATATGTTCATAGGTTTGATGAATTTATTTTTATCAAACTTACGACTTTGCTTCTGTCTCTTTAATGAGACTTCAGCTCTGCAGTTACATCATAGGCTCCTCTGCATTTCCTGTTCATGTTTAACTTGGCTCCTCTGACCTCTGACCTCACTGCAGCAGCAGAAAGGAAGAGTTCCATATATCTTCATTACAACATGACATGTTTATAATGGTTCTCACATGTTTGCTCTCTCCTTTATGAATCTTTGCTGCACAGACAGAGCTGACAAAAACTTCTTCTTGACAAAGTTAATATTTAACAAACTTATCTTTACTCTTGCAGAACGACCTCTGAACTTTGAACACTGATCAGATAACGATCATATTCAAGCAGCTGTTTCACATCCAAGTCTCTTGTCTGTGTGAACTTGTTGCTGCCAAATGACTTTTGACCAGTTATCAAATCCAAGGCGTGAATTACTTTTTACAATCGTGTCCTGACACACCAGAGAAACCAGGAAGCATCTGTTCCTCCCTGAAGAGACGCAGGCTGAAAACCAGACGATCACATTCACCTTCCAAACCAAACTGAACCAAACCAGACCAGACGTCCTGAGTGAGTCCAGCTACAGGAGAGAAGAGTCAAACTACAACCTGCCGACGCTCCACACACTGACCGTGAGTTTAACAAACACCTCGACTCAGAGGGGAAGTGAACCTCAGTGAAGTTCCTGGAGCTGTGACTGACTGACTGTCTGTTTTCAGCTTCACCTGGAGACTCAATGGCTTCCAGATTAGAAGAGGATCTCTGCTGTCCCGTCTGCCATGATGTCTTCAGAGATCCTGTCATTCTGTCATGTAGCCACAGCTTCTGTAAAGACTGTGTGAAGAGCTGGTGGAAAGACAAAGAAGTAAAAGAGTGTCCACTTTGTAAGAGAAGATCTTCAAAGGATGAAGCACCTAACCTGGTGTTGAAGAACCTGTGTGAGACCTTCTTACAGGAGAGAGATCAGAGCTCTTCACCTGCTCTCTGCAGTCTGCACTCAGAGAAACTCAGACTCTTCTGTCTGGACCATCAGCAGCCAGTGTGTGTCATCTGCAGAGATTCAGAGAAACACAGCGACCACACAATCAGACCCATCGATGAAGCTGCACAACAACACAAGAAGCAGCTTCAGGAAACTCTGGAGCCCTTGAAGGAGAAGTTACAGAGTTTTGAACGTGTTAAAGTAAAGTTTGAACAAACAGCAGAACACATCAAGGTCCAGGCCGGACTCACAGAGACGCAGATCAAGGATCAGTTTAAAAAGCTTCATCAGTTTCTGGAGGAGGAAGAGGAGGCCAGGATGGCTGCACTGAGGGAGGAAGAGGAGCAGAAGAGTCGGATGATGAAGGAGAAGATTGAGTCTCTGAGCAGAGACATAACGTCTCTTTCAGACAGAATCAGAACCACAGAGGACGAGCTGAGAGCTGAAGACGTCTCGTTCCTGCTCAACTACAAGGCTGCAGTGGAACGAGTCCAGCAGCGCCCCCTGCTGGATGATCCACAGCTGGCCTCAGGAGCTCTGATAGACGAGGCCAAACATCTGGGCAACCTGAGCTTCAACATCTGGAACAAGATGAAGGACCTGGTCTCCTACAGTCCTGTGGTTCTGGACCCAAACTTTGCTCATCCAGAACTCGTCCTGTCTGAAGATCTGACCAGTGTGAGACGAGGAGAGAAACAGAAGCTTCCTGACAATCCAGAGAGGTTTGATCATTACTTCTCAGTCCTGGGATCTGAGGGTTTTAACTCAGGGACTCACAGCTGGGACGTCCTGGTTGGAGACAGCACTTACTGGGAACTGGGTGTTTCAGCAGAGTCTGTCCAGAGGAAGGGAGTCGATCTGTCTGGATCATGGGGAATATTGTTCTATGAAGGTAAATACTCAGCAGGGTCACCATCAGGATCATCTGTTCTCTCTGTGCAGAAGATCCAGAGGATCAGAGTGAAACTGGACTGGAACAGAGGAGAACTGTCGTTCTCTGATCCTGATACTAACAAACACATTCACACCTTCAGACACACTTTCACTCAGAAGATGTTTCCAGACTTTAACATTATAGATCCTCATCATCCATTGAAGCTGTTACCTTTGAAAGTCTCTGTGACTCTGGATCAGAGCCGTTAGAGATAAAGATTTTATTCATCATGTTTATTTCTTCAAGAGAAATCTGCTGAATTTAAAAGTTAAACTCGTTATTCTAAAGCTTTGTTTATTTCTCCTTTTACTTCTCACTCATTTTTATTTCTCCTGTCGACTTTTCCACGTGTGTAAAAAGATTTGATTATTTTCTGATCTTTTTCTTTGGTTTGTTTTTTACTTTCATGGAAAATGTTTTCTATCATTTAGATTTTGTGTGGATCTATGAAGTCGAGCAAACTGATGAAGATCCACATAAAAACACATTTATCAATAACAGCTGATCATTGTTCACATTCAACAAACTTTATTAAAACTCACACATGAGACATGATTCATGTTTAATCACATAAAGTCTGTTCACATATGAAATAATCCAACATATATGAACATTTGTCTGTTTGATGTGATGAAGCCAAAATGTGTCTGTAAAAGTGTTTATTCAACAGCAGCCGAGTGATGTGATTTTAATATTGAGATCAAAATAATAAAAACTATGAAACAGAAACAGAGTTTTGACCTTTTTTAAGTTGAAATGTAAAAATTAAGCTAAAATGATTCTGTCGGTGAAAGTGTTTATTCAACAGCAGCTGAGTGATGTGATTTTAATATTGTGATCAAAATAATAAAAACTATGAAACAGAAACAGAGTTTTGACCTTTTTTAAGTTGAAATGTAAAAATGAAGCTAAAATGATTCTGTCGGTGAAAGTGTTTTTCATTCATACGGTATGTTGTGCAATAATGCATTATACGTGATACCATAAAATGGTGTTCCTTTCGGCATTCAATAAATTGGGTTATCAAAATAAAATATTGAATATTCATATTAAAATATTTAGATAAAATAATGACTATAATTGATTAAAGTGACCTCGGGGCACCACCCTTCAAAGTATATGAAAAGATAGCCAATTTATTGATTAAGTCTTATACAAGTACTTAGCACAAATTTGGAACTGTGATTACAAATTAAATTAAAAATATAATCAAATTGACAGTGTAAAAATTCACTTATCCAACATTAATGAAAAAACATTTATTATGAATATAATAAAGTGTATAAACAACAAATTACGAATGGTGTACTTACTAAACAAAGATGGGTTTGTGAGTGTGTGTGTCTGTGTGTCAGTGTGCTTCTGAAATGGCGTCTGGCCACTTCGAAGATGACACTCTCCCCCCTATTGGAATGTTTATGACATGTAGTTAATATTAATATCTTCAAAGGTCCTGGAGAAAGACTCACAATGCAGAAATGTCATTCGACATTTGATAAAGTGCATTTACTCTAAATAATAAAGATTCACAAAAACTACAGATAGACATTGTTTCCTCTGAACAAATTAAGTTTATTCTAAATGTACTGGTTCCTCAAAGTTTCACTAAAGTTTAAATCATTCTCTAAATGTTTCCATGAAACACAAACCGGACATTTAACAGCTCGTAAACGTATTCACAGTTTACGTTTCAGCTTCGGCTCGTCTCTAACTCGCGATGTGATTATTTCACGTCAGCACTTTCACTTTACCCGCTGTGTATTTTCTGCTGTCTGTGCATTAATGAATGCAGTTTGTCATTTGTGTTAGTGCCTCTTCAGCAATTACACACATCCCTGTTATGAGGATGCAGAGACAAATCCTGTGTTCTAAATGTCTCCACCTTCTCCTCCCAGACACCCCCCTCCTCTGAGTTACGGCTGTGACAGCCAGCTGTTAGTGTGCAGCTGTGCACGAGGCCCAGTGGGCTGCAGTTTGTGGATCTCTCTCCTGGAGCTGGAGTTTTGTCCTGGAATGGATGAGACCTCCAGAGAAAGAGCAGTAAACCTGAACACATCAATCTGTTCCATCCTCACATCGGCTCCAGCTGAGCTGCTGCAGCTCTGAGATCTGTGTTCTCCTCGTGTTTGGAGTCTTTCACACAGTGGATCAGATTATTCTCTCAGACGTTACAGAGCTGCCGGCCTCACTCTGGTGCTCGGGCGGTGACGGTTCCTCACACCAAACTAATCGATGCAAAAACCAAATCTGTGTCGCTGCAGCTCATAAGTGAAATCCAATCTGGGTTGATGATAAAACTCACTGGAAACAGGTCCTGGTGCCTGAAACCTGTCTTCTGTGTAATGACCAGCAGGGGGCGACTCCACTGGTAGTTTCTTTAGAAGTCTATGAGAAAATGACTCTACTTCTCACTTTATAACGTCAGTGAACCTTTCCTTTAATTTCCCTGGTAGTATCTTGTGTGGCAGCAGCATCTGTATCCAGCATCAGTTATATGTCTAATTATTTCAGAGCTTTTTCCTAACGACGGCTGATTCGCTGCCAAAGTGTCTGAGCTGCTGAAAACAGTGGAGCAGATTAATTTAGCTTCAGATTCTCGTTTTCATCCTCGTTGTTCACTTCGTTAAAAGGAAAGAACTTTTGTTTCAGGGTTTTATGAAGAAGCTGAAGAGACGTGAGGCGGCTTCTCATTCTGAGTCAGGTGTCTGTGTGCTTTTTATTTTGAAATGTGCTAAAACCAGATTTATTTATATCTGTGTGTGTGTGTGTGTGTGTGTGTGTGTGTGTGTGTGTGTGTGTTTGTATGTGTTTTTGTGCCACTAGGTGATTAGATCTGTGTTTTAGTGATTGAAGAAAGTTGTCTGGTGCCAAAATTCATTTTCTCTACATTTCTAAATCATTTAATTGGAAATAAACACACTGTTTGTATTCAACTTTACAGAACTAACAGTGTGTTTTCTATAGGAAACTGTGTGTGTGTGTGTTTGTGTGTGTGTGTGTGTGTGTTTGTGTGTGTGGGTTTGTGTATGTGTGTGTCTGTGTGTGTGTGCGTGTGTGTGATGCAAGGACGACCAATCAAATCAAGATCTCTTCAGGTCTAAATGACCACTTCAGCCTGAAGTGTAAACTGTAAATTCAATAAATGTTCCCATCGTAAAGAGATTAAATATTAGCTTAATGAATTAACTCAAAATATAAAATCTGTTTGTGACAAACTGTGTCTGGATTAAAGATTCAAATACATGTAGAAGTCACAGATGAAGACTCAAGTGCCGTTGCTGGTGTTGATGTCATGGTAGTCGAGTCATGTGACCGATAAGAACCAATCAGGAGGGGAACGTGGGCGTCTGCATGACGAACTGAACGTCTCAGTTTCTCGTCCAGACTAAAGCTGCTTTCAGATCTGATCTGACCAGTGGAAAAGGGGCTAACAATGAGTTTATTCATTTATTTAATATAAAGAGGAGAATGAAACGCCAGCGGAGACATGAAAGTTTAACATTAAACAACCACAGGAACAAGATCCCAACACAAAAGGCCGATTGGATTCCATGAGTCACTCGATGAGGAGGAGAAGTTCCCTTCAGGTCAGTGTCGTACCTTCAGGAGCAGGTTCCTCTCTTCACGCCTGAGGCCAAAACACAAATACATTTGCTCTGGATGTTTTCTACTCTGATGAACACGGAGGCAGGAAAATAAAAGCGTGAGAATGTTAATGTGACGAAAACGACTTCACGACTCCTGTAGGCGAAAATCTGAGCTCACATCAAAACACACTGTGGTAAAGTGTGAGTCAGAGTTACTTTAAGTGTGTTCATTATTTGTATGACGGGTTTAATGTGTGTGTGTGTGTGTGTGTGTGTGTGTGTTTGTGTGTGTGTGTGTGCGTGTGTGTGTGTGTGTGTGTGTGTGTGTGTGTGTGTGTGTGTGTGAGAGTTATTGATGAGCTTCCTGAGCTGTGGCACGGAGGCAGACGTTGAGATATCGGTGCAGCGCCGAGCGGTGGTCTGGATCTCACCGTGCTCTGACTGGGTCGTCTGTCACATGAACGACTGGCCGAGGTTATGTTGTGAAGACTAACAACCGTCCATCGAACCTGGATCAGTCGACATTACGGTGAACTTGCTGCACGGAGCCTCTGAGACCCCGAAGCTGCTGGTGTTCCCACCTGCGTTGGTCTGAGTGCCACCGGAACAGAGCTCATCACGGAGGGGAAGTCAGGAGCCACGTTCCACACAGAGGCCTGTTTGTGTCTGCAGATATATAAACATGGAAGCTTCCCTGTTTCACTGTGATTGTGAGTGTTGGATGTTTAATGACAGAACAGGAGACAGGAGGAAAGGTGTTTCTTCACCACCCTCCCATCACAGGCTGGTTTCTACTACAACAGGTCGGCAGCAGCTGCAGCACCCAACAAATATACGGAGGTTTCTTCTTTATGCTTCAGATTTAAATAGATTTGGTTATTTTTCATCAGCTGTAAATATCTCAACATGCTCTCTCTTTTAAATTCTCTTTACTGTGGAGTCTGTGTGAGCACAGGAGTTTAGTCTCTGTTCTCTCGGTGCTGCAACCATCTGCAACCACCGGCAGCAGCTTCAGATGTTCTCAGATGTCAGGACCAATGCTTCAATGGCTATGAACGCATGTGTCTGTCTGTTAGAGCTCTGGGAATGACTGGGGCTGAGCCAATGGTTTGAAATGAGCGACTCAGGACCAGCAGGTTCCTTCACCACACGACTGTTCACATCATGTTTCCGTCTGTCGGAGGAAAAAACCTGCGTCGCTCTTCATCCTTCTCACCGAGCAGCTCCTGCCTCACCGACCCATCGGACACATGGGAAAAGGTTGATATTAGAGTTGGATATTAAATATGGCCTTAAACTGACAATCCACAGACGAGTGTGATTTACTTTGAGAGGTTTAGCTCTGATATCATCGAATCTGGTGCTGGTATGAGTATGATTAACCTCAGTTAATATTCACTACATCAGTGTTGAGAACTTCCTGTGAAAGGAATGTTTAACTAGCTGAGATTGAGATGATTCTTGAATGTATAAAACTTTACAAGGCGAAACCCAAAGGGTAAAGACTGATAGATGCAACTACTCATCACAGGAGCAAAGCCTGCTCTCCCAAACCTGTCTCCTCCTCCTCCTCCTCCTCCTCCTCCTCCTCCTCCTCCTCCTCCTCCTCCTCCTCGTAGAGCCTAAAGAGGAGCAGTGGGAGAGAGTAGATAAGGCCGAGGCCTTGTAAGCTTCTTTATCTCTGCACAGACAGGAAGGATTTCCTCCGTCTGGTTCGGATGAAGCTTCTGTTGAATCCCAACACCAGTAGCTCCAGGCAGAAACCAGTAGAGCTGCACCAGTGGCCCCCAGTTGACTTCCCTGAGCTTTCCCACTGAGCCAGCTTTTTTGTTTTTTATGGGCTTCTGTTTCCAGGGAGGACGTGTGATACTTCATCAGGTTAGGGTTATGGTACTTGTGTTTCCTCCAGCTGTGCCCTAATGGCCGGCTCCTATTGGCTCAACCCTCTGCAGCGTGTAATCCTCAGGGGCCTATCAGAGCTCAACGCTGTCTGGGGAGTGCTGGGCGGTATGTACTGATGCACTCTGGGTAGTCCTCTGGGAACTTCCCTTTTCTTGTGGTGGGAAGTCAGGGAAATTGAGGTGTGTGTGTGTGTGTGTTTTGTGTGTGTGTGTTAAATACACAGACTCATATATTATTTTCTTATGTTTTACATAGGGCAAACAGCAGTAGGTTGGTTAGTAGGTAGGTTGGTGGGGACATAGCAACAGTGTGATATGTAGGTAGACAAAGTATTTAGTAACTATATCAAACGAGAATGAAAAGTCATTTCGCAGTCGGGTCATTGAGATAATTCAGCTTGTTGTCTTCATATGAACGACCACGATGATAAATGATGTTTTCACTCATCACATCATTGAGGATATATTTGATGAAGCTGATGCTGCTCAGTCCGCCAGCTCCAGAGCCGCTGACCTGAATCTTACTAACGCCTCCGTCTCTCGTGTCCTTCAGGCTTTGAAGCAAAATTTAAGTATTTTTGTATTTTACTTCCAAAGAATACGAGATAAAGATCCTGAAGTCCGGAGGAGGTGCAAAGTCTGCAACTCGTTTGTGGTTCATTCAAATTTTCGCTTAATTTTCTAAAATCAGTCAGTCGCAGCTGTCACTCATAATGTGCCTGTCCGTTTTCATTGTGATAGGAACGACCTGAAATGACAGAAATCATCTTAATGACGTGTACTTTGATTTGTTTAGATTGGTCCATATCCCAACCACTAACATAGAGGAGGTAGTATGTTTGACTTATACTGCAGCCAGACACCAGGTGGCCATCAAGATGCTTTGGCTCAACTTTTGGAAGATGTCATGTCGTCCATCTTTGTTTACCGAGACAGAGCCCATTAGAATGAATTACTATATGTACCTGCAGAGGGCGCTGTTGCTCAGTCAAAGTTGCACAGTGCTGCTTTTGAGTCAATCTAATGGCAAATGTTGTTTCATTTGATTTAAGAAAAATGTTTTGGTCCCTTTAGGTTTTTATTTGTTAGGAGTTAGATGTGAAAGGGGGACGGGGGAGAACGGGGGGGCGACAGGCATCAAAGGGCTGCAAGTCGGAGTCGAACCTGTGTCACTGTAAAGGCTTGAGACTCTACGCTGCTCAATCTAACGTCAAATTTAAAAAAACATTCTGTCTGTAGACTTGACTCTGGTTCCATCACACGTCACTGTGTAAAGATAAGAAATAAAAATGTACAGTTTAATTTCCCCTCAAGTAACGTGATTTCCTGTTGGTGAAGAACACGATGTTTCACTTGGCCTGAGGTGTGAATGTGCCGGAGGTTGATCCTGTGTGGTACACATTGTGTTGGGATGTTGATTACAGAATCCCACAGCTCTCATCTCGGCAAATTTATCTCGACTTGATGATGCACCGCACTCCAGCACCACCACAGACCTCCCAACCCCTCCCCCCTCCTCCTCCCTCCTCCTTGTCTGCAGATCCATCTCCCATCTGTTTCCCCGCTTCGCCGTCTTATTTACTTCGGATGCAACACGAAGCGGCGGCGATGTCGACAGGATCTCTGATTGCTGCATCCCACCACTCCCGTCAGTCACTATCCATCATCTTTTACATCTCCCCGCCCTATCCATCCATCTCTTCCCCTGTTTATTTCTTTATTTACGGGGGAGATGTGATATGAGGAAGAGATGGAGCTGACGTGGGTTTGATGCCCGCGCTCGCTGCGTCCCAGCGTCTCTGTCAGTCATCATTCATCACGTTGTACGTTTCCCAGCCTGCGTCTCTCTCCTGGTGATTTACTGGAGAGAGGCTGTGATACGAGCATCAGCCTCTTCTCATGTTCTCTTGTGATGCTGATTGCAACGTCCCACACAGAATTTATTATTACTTAATGATGTGCCAACACACACACACACACACACACACACACACACAATCACACACACAATCACACATACACAACGTCTTTTATTAGCATCCATTTCAAATATGGTAATGTTATCTCAGGAGTACGGGGTGTGATTGGAATGAATGGAAGTCAATGCAATGTCCTCTCAAGGATGGCTGAGCCACCGTGTGTGTGTTTGTTTTCCACTTCATCTTCAGCCTCCGACAGAAACCAGAACTCCCTGGAGCTTCATTAGAGTTCTGTTTCTACTTCTGACAGCGGAAGGTGGAGGGTTCCCACTCGTGTCAACATACGAGAGACAGCAGCAGTTTACTGCTTGTGTGTGAAAGTGGATTTATCCACAGCATCTTAGCTTCGTCATTCTCAGGCAGCTGTGGAGGCGTCCTCCATTTTGACTCTGGGACTGGGAGCCACTGGGCTCCAGGTTCCAGGTTACAGGCTCCAGGCTCCAGGTTCCAGGTTCCAGGCTCCAGGCTCCAGGCTCCAGGCTCCAGGTTCCAGGTTCAGTGACTGCCTGCATCTCACTTGTATGACGGCTCCGGAGTCGTATGTGATTTGATAGGATGTCAAACATCAGCACAGCTTTCCCCTTGTGAGACTCACTCATGGTGAATTATCTGGACAATTAGCAGCAATAACTCAGACGTAAAGTAGAGTCATCACTAATAACGGTTATTAAAGGTTATTAATGGAGTTCAGTCAGGAGAGTGACTCCTCTGTTTCCCTGTCCTCCGTGATTCTATCATCTGCTGGAGATCATCAGGTTCTGATGAAGGACAAAACGAGGCGTAATATGAAATGATATAAATGAACGGCTCTGTAATGGTTCTTCTTTCTCTGGTGTGTTTTGGTTGCTCTTTTAAATCATCAGTTATTATATAGTAAGTAATAATTCCCTCCTAACGAAGCAGAGAAGCTGCTTTATGATTAATATTAATGTCTCTGGTTCTGTTTGTTAAATCAACGAGTTGTGGGAGAGGAACAGTCTCAGAAGCTTCCGGTGAAGAAGATGCTGATCAAATCAAAATCTGATTTCAGTGTTTGTATCAGTGAGTGTGTTTCGTTCTGTTTTAAACATGCATATGGAGGTGCACACACACACACACACACACACAGACACACAGCTGGGGCCATGTGTTGATCTCCAGTAGATCGGCCGGCTGGTGGCAGCAGCCTCATCTCTCTCACTCACACGAGCTGTGATGTGCCAGTGTCTCGGGGCCGAGCGTGACGAGGTGTCAAAG
>CM076719.1:940589-995589 GCA_038501795.1 Pseudopleuronectes americanus
AGGAGGAGGAGGAGGAGGGAGGAGGAGGAGGAGGAGCAGGAGGAGCAGGAGCAGGAGCAGGAGCAGGAGCAGGAGGAGGAGGAGGAGCAGGAGCAGGAGCAGGAGGAGGAGGAGGAGGAGGATGAGGAGGAGGAGCAGGAGGAGGAGCAGGAGCAGGAGGAGGAGGAGGAGGAGGAGGAGCAGGAGGAGGAGGAGGAGCAGGAGGAGGAGGAGGAGCAGGAGGAGGAGGAGGAGAGGTAGAACAGCTGTGGAGACACACAGCTCTCTCTCTCATTAGTCAGTGTCTATAGTTAATGACGCTCGCCTCTCGTCGAGCGCTGAGATTAATTAATTAAATACATCAATTTTAAGATCCGACAATAGTTTTGGATGTAAAGGTCACAGCGGAGCGTCAACCTGTTCTATCACATTAACATCTACGCTGAGTCGGAGCTGCATGAGGACGTTCAGCTGAGTCAGCACCGCCACAGGAACCATCCAGGAACATCCAGAGTTCTACAGCTGCTAAAGAACTGGGATCCTCTTCTGATTCACAATGTGTTCAGATCAACATGATGAACATCAAACAAACTCTGAATCATCAAGGATTTCAGATCACAGGAGTTCATCCTGTGACGGGTCTGAAGGTCTGAGCATCTCAACACGTCTCTGAGGTGTCCTACCCGCGGTCGCCACGGTAACCTGATGCTAACACACAGTGTGGCTCCATCGCTTTTCAGCAGTGAAATAAAGTTTGAGAGAAGCTGCCACACCACTTTACCTCTGTAACCAGGTTACCAGTGTGTGTCTGTGTGTGTGTGTGTGTCTGTGTGTGGTAATTTACATACAGTTTCTTCAAATCCTTCAAAATAACCTAGATAAATATATTCAAACATAATGTGAGATGAATTATTTTCCATCACTCAGTGGGATTCATCCTCTCGTCTCCTTGAAGCTCTAACCCTGGTTTCAACAAACAGCTGTGATGTCCTACAACACGGTGACGGTACAGTGACGTGATGCTTTAAGATGAACATGCACTCCCTCTGATAAGTTCACATCCTCATCTAGATGATTCCAGAAGGAGAAAGATTAATTCATTACAAGTCACGCGTGTTAGCACAGTTCTGGGGTTTGGAGATAATAGTAAAATACTGAGGTTAAAGAATGAGCAGGTGGAATATAATCATGGAGATTCCTTCATGACCTTTAAATGTTTTAAACTCCAGCTTCACCCACTGCTGCTGCGTCTCCAGAGCTTCGAGGCCACAGAAGATTAAATATCATGAAACCTTAAATACCAAAGACAAAATAATATAATATAAATGACCAAACTATTACTGTTATGTAATCCTGCAGCTGAACCATCATCTGAAACACAGACTGGTTCCTCAGCCCTGAACCTGAGTAGCCGAGTCAGCTGCTGTCTCCTGCTCGGCAATGAGATGATTAGAGGAGCAGATTCATCAGAGTTCAAGTCGGCTTCTTTCTTATTAACACAAAGAAGAATGAGAAGAGTGTTCGAATTAGACCAGGAGGAGGAGGAGGAGGAGGAGAGAAGATGAGGAGGAGGAGGAGGAGGAGGAGAGAAGATGAGGAGGAGGAGGAGGAGGAGGAGAGAAGATGAGGAAGGATACAGGAACAGGTTACTTCACTGATGAGTTAACTCTTCCCTTGTCAAAAATAGGTCAGGAGCCTTTGAGCAACTAGCATCAGAACTTTTTATTCAAACTTCCTCAGTGAATCCTCCGGCTGGTTGATCGATGTCTCCTCACATTAACTGGAAACTGGACACGTGTCCCGTGTGGAAAAGAAAACACAGCAGCTCGGGCAACTGTTCATTAAGAAATAAAAGTTAGGTGTAAAACTGGTCACAGCTGGATGAGAGGAGATGAGGAAGAGGTGGAGGAAGAGGAGGAAGTGAACGAGGAGCAGCTGTGAGAGACGAGAAGCTGTTTAATTCCTCATGTAGGAGACACATGGTCAAACAGCAGTGGACACAAGGAGACACCAGAGGTCAGGGTTCACGGTCTGGTCTGTAATTAGGTTCAGTGGAAGAAGATGTTATTGACTCATCATTAGATCTGTGATCTCTTGTTTAACCTGTTTTGTTCCAGCTCAGGTCGAAGCATCTTTCTAATCACCTGCTTTATTCACAATCTGAGTGTTGAGTGAGGAAAAGACCATTTGTGCAAATACAAGTCAAGAAGAGAAGGGGAGAAACCAGCAGCTTCATTATGCTGCAGATCAGAGTTCATCCAAGTGAGAATATATCAGAGAGAAGAAGTAGCTGCAAACCTCATCCATCAGGAAACCACACAACTTTCTGATGGGGGGGAATTTACGCTCCAGTTGAATCAGATTAAACCTTTAAATAAAGGAAATAAAGCAGTGACAGCAGGGAGCTGCAGGGAATCCAGGCAAACAGACCTCCAGCTGACTGATGGTGCCACCCAGCACCTGCAGCTCGCTGCGCCTTCGGGTGCTGCTGCAGAGGCTGGGGGGGGGGCAGGTGCTCGGTTTAGAACCCGAACCCCCGAAGAGAGCCGAGGCAAACAGAGAATTCAAGACAGGTGAATAATATTAACGTCTGATTTGCATTCCGGGCTTTGAAGCTGCTCCCTGTGTCTCGTGTGTTCAGAGGTAAAACAGGATCAACGTTCACAGAGTTCATCACAAGCACTGGAGCAGCAGAGGAAAGAGGAGTTCAGTGACTCTACAGGAGAAGAACCAAGTCTGAACAGGTCCTGGATCTGTGAAGTGTCCACAGCGTCCATGGAGCTTCTGTCCAACCAGAGGGACGGAGAGGAGACACTGTCTCAAGTCCTGTCCACACAAGCACTGTGTGCACACAAAGCACATGTTGTGTTACTCACACAGGGCCTGTAGCTGAGAGGCTAGAGCGGTCGACCAACCTGAAGGTCGTCTTTATAGATAGTGTTACGGTTCGAGGGAGGAGATGGACCCAGGATGCAGAGGTTTTAACAAAAAGGGATTTTAATATACAAAAAGGTCTTGAAACAAGACAAAAACAAAACAGAAACAATAACAAAAGTAACACTGGCGACAAGGAGCACGGAGAACAAGGAAGCAGGAGAAAGCTGGTCGAGACAGCTGAGAAAAAACCATATCTCACCACGTGTGGAAACGAGTGTGAGAAACATCTAACAAACCGACAGAGGACAAATGGAAACACAGAGGCTTAAATACAGAGGAGGAAGGCAGGGCAATGACACACAGGTGAAACACATTAGGATCGGGCAGGACAATCAACAGACAGGAAGTGAAGATCGAAAAACAACACACAAGGAAAGTGAGACTACAAAATAAAACAGGAAACACCAAGAGACAGAAAACCCTAAACATAAATGACTGAGCGTCACATACAGACCATGAATAATAATGATAATAATAATAATACCAAATAACAGCAGCAGCGTCATGTGTGATGACTGGATGCCGGTTGGATGTCCTGCTGCTCAGGTTGCCCCCGTGTTCACTGAGACTCTGGTGATGAGCAGCTGGAGTTCTCCACCACGACACCATCTTGATCGATGTTCACTCAAAGTTCTCATCACCTTAACTCTGCTCTTTTTAAACATCACCAGGTACAAAGTCGTGTTTCCCTCAAAATGGAGAGAGAATCAATTTTCTTTTTTTCTGTCCAAACATGACAGACAGGCTGTCGACGGCTCCAGTCTCTCGCTCTTTGAGGCTGCGTCTCCACCCATGTGGGCTGCCCCCGTGCTGGGAATGAAGCGACTCCATTATTCAGCCGGAGAGCAGGGCTGGTGGATGTGGAGGAGGAGGGTTCCCTGGGAGGGGATCTGTGCACACATTAGAGCCTAATTAATCTGCAGGAGACAGAGGGAGAGAGAGAGAGGGAGAGAGAGAGAGAGAGAGAGAGAGAGAGAGGAGAGAGAGAGAGAGAGAGAGAGAGAGAGAGAGAGAGAGAGAGAGAGGAAGAGAGGAAGGAAGGGAAGGAGGGAAACAAATACAGAGATAAAAGAGAGAAGTGGATCTGAGAGAGGAACAGAAAACGGGAGGGGGGGGGGCGAGCGAAAGAGAAGAAGAGTGTGAGTGTGACAGAGGAAGAGAAGGCTGACGGAGAGTGATAGGGCGAGTTAGAGCCAGCGAGCAGGAGAGAGAGGGTGTAATTACAGAGGTTGAGCCACAGGGCTCCTCTCTGGATCATTAGCCGGCTTAAAGAGCCACGGCCCCGGCAGGAAAGGTCACAACTTCTGCAGCTCTGGAAGAATCTGAGCTCAGCCTGGTTGGCTCTGTTTGTCTGAGCAGCTCGGAGACACCAGGACGAGAGGTGAACTGATCAGTGACTACTGTGGAGACGCAGCAAAACAAACAAAGAGCCTGTGGGGATGAAGTCATGAATATCTGCACCGAGCATGAGGCTCCGGGTCACAGCTACTGGACGGGCTGTGCTTCCAGGACCACGAGACATTTATTATAAGAAAGTAGTCGAACAAATCGGTCAGAGACTAATATTGATGAACGGTATTAAACTGTCATGATATCTACTCATCTTTTCCCTGTGAGATGAGAACTGACCTGAGTCTGATCTGAATGAACGAGGGGAAAGCCCCGTGTGACAGCGTGATTATTGACTTAATGTGTCCTGTTCTATTATAGTAAAGCAATAAGGGGCCTTGATTTACAATAAGACAACATAATACAGAGGGTGGTTACATGGGGACACGTGTGACATGTGTCATGTAACCACCGTCTTTGGATTTACTGACTTTTTGATTCAGGATTCTTCACGTCATCTTTAACATCTCTGAATCTGAATAAGTCTTCAGACCTGCACTGAACTCTGGAAGATCACAAACATCTCAGGATGAAGAAGAGGAGCCGAACACGTAGAAGACGAAGACGTGAACTTGGAAACACGAGGAGTTTCCTGATCTTCTGGTGATGAGGGCCGACGCCCATCTGACGATCTGCTGCTGCTTCACAGGAGACAGATGAACTTTGGATAAAGTCTGGACCCAGTTGTGGAGATGTTCACGTGTGAAACCATCTGGATCAGTGGAGGAGCAGTGGTTGGAAACCGTGGAGGTTGTTTACCTGGTTTCCAACCAGCTCCTGAACGACCCAGTGTTTGTGAGATGCCTGAATTAAACTGCTCGTTGTGATTTAATGCTCACTTTCATTGTTCCCTTCATGTCCAGTTGTCTCCAGTGGATCTGAGATCACTGCTCTCTGGTTCTTTTGAAGACGTCTCTCTGAAACACACTCACCGGTTCTTAACGACTCTCTATTGGTTTGCTAAAGAGCCTTTTGACTGCACATGCTGTAAACATATAAAACATAAAAGCTTGCTGTGCGATATTTCCCCCCCCCCACCCCCACCCCTGATCATTATGTGCCATAGAATCCATGCAACATGAGAGTGGGAGTAGTGTGACGTCTCAGAGTCTTTTAATGATCCACCGGCTGGCGCTGGTTCCTCCTCTTAAAGAGAAGAGTTCAGATTGAAGAGTCTTTGTATCAGCAGCAGGTTGGAAGTCACACAGCGACTCAAACAAGCAGCTGGAGAGAAGCTCTTATTATCTGCTGGAGTCCTGCTGATCTGCAGTAATGGTTATAACAGCTCCCACTGCGCACACACACACACACACACACACACAGACACACACAAAGTGATATGCACGTCTCTTCATGATAGCAACATGCTCCGTTGTACAGTGTCTACTTACATCGTTAGTGGATAGTTCTCAACTAACTGTGGCTGATCAGTGGAAACATGTTTGAGTTATTTCAGAAGCTCCTGCAGGTCGTGAAGTAAAGACCAGTGGGAGCTGCCCAGTGTTGCATGATGGGAAATGAAGCAAAGTACCAGAAGCTTAAAATCCTCATATTTACAGGATAAGAAACGGACATGACCGGAGTCGGGGTGAGACGCTCGATGTTTGTCATAAAGAACTCCAGCTTCAGCTTTATTTTCATTATTTCACATATTAAAACAATGCACACGTCTCCAGTCTCACAAACATGCAGGTGATGTGTGCTTCTGTTTTCCAAACAGACTTTTCTGAAATTGCTCTTGTTCGAGAACAGAAATCAACAGAACAGAAATCGCACCGTTAATGAGGAGACAAACACAAATATACACAACTCTTACACTTCCCCCAGACCTTTGAAATGTTTACAGCTTCTTCAGGCTTCAACTTCATCGTTAAACAGGGAGTGATGATCTGTAAACCCTCTGATGCAGGTGGATGTAGGATTCATGCTAAATATGAAATAATTTGTTATTTAAAAACATAGATTAATATACACTCTAGTGCAATTTGAATCGGCTGCACAGGAAGTAAAGGAGTGTCTCCAAGATGTGGGTGAACAGTAGATGTTTCCTTCACCAGCAGATGAAAACCTTAAAAAACAGAAACATCAAGTCGCACGGACAGAAAACTGAATTGTTCTGTTATGAACTGATGTAATAAAAGTCAAACTCTATCAAAATGATGGAAGGAGGAACGTGTGGAGAGAGAAAGAAGCAGCTCCCGACCCAGGGCGAGCAGCTCGTCTGTCAGACATGCTGCTGGTGTTGTGGCTCGGGGGTGTGGAGCTGCCGATGGAACCAGGACTCCGTTGTGTATCGATGATCTGACGGGAACAACTGGATGAATGTTTACAGGAGATTTCTGTTCTCACATTGAGTCAAATGATAGAAAGTGAGTGGAAGAGATTTCATCATTCAGCAGGAGGAGAAACAAAGAGTCTGCTGGTGTCCGTGGGTCAGAGACCTGAGGAGGAGAACTTCTCCCACTTCTCCCACTTCCCCCACTTCTCCCACTTCTCCCACTTCTCCCACTTCCCCCACTTCTCCCACTTCTCCCACTTCTCCCCACTTCCCCCACTTCCCCCACTTCCCCCAGTTCTCCCCACTTCTCCCACTTCTCCCACTTCTCCCACTTCCCCCACTTCTCTCACTTCTCCCACTTCTCCCAGTTCTCCCCACTTCTCCCACTTCTCCCAGTTCCCCCACTTCTCCCACTTCTCCCACTTCTCCCACTTCTCCCACTTCTCCCACTTCTCCCACTTCTCCCACTTCTCCCACTTCTCCCACTTCTCCCACTTCTCTCACTTCTCCCACTTCCCCCACTTCCCCCACTTCTCCCACTTCTCCCACTTCCCCCACTTCTCCCACTTCTCCCACTTCCCCCACTTCTCTCACTTCTCCCACTTCTCCCAGTTCCCCCACTTCTCCCACTTCTCCCACTTCTCCCACTTCTCCCACTTCTCCCACTTCCCCCACTTCTCCCACTTCCCCCACTTCTCCCACTTCTCCCACTTCTCCCACTTCCCCCACTTCCCCCAGTTCCCCCACTTCTCCCACTTCCCCCACTTCTCCCACTTCTCCCACTTCCCCCACTTCTCCCACTTCCCCCACTTCTCCCACTTCTCCCACTTCTCCCACTTCTCCCACTTCTCTCACTTCTCCCACTTCTCCCACTTCTCCCGCTGTTCTCTCATGTTAACGTCTCCACACTTTCACAATATCAATATGTTATTATATTTTACATTTCGCCGGAGGAGGAACACAATGTGCACTTGTCTGTAAATAAATTGAAGTCAAAAGATTAAACCCATTGTTGAGTAGTGAACACACACACACACACAAACAGACACACTAATGAGCAAACAAACTGAGGGCATCTGCACTGCAGCTCCCAGGGGCCCCGGGGGTGTTTGCAGTCGAGGGTTTAGGCGCCTTGCTCGAGGGCTGTCACCTCAGCCGTGGATGTTGAGGTAAATTAAAAATGAAAAGGTCAGAAGAGGAGAGGAGGTGAAGTGACGCAACACAACACACGTTACGTTGAGCGGTTCCGACGGCTGCTGCACAAAGTGAACGAGTGATGGGTGGAAGTTGGAGAATCTGCCGAGTCGTCCCCTGCAGCTGGACGGAGCTGAAGTGGGTCGAGGCCCCGGGGACGGGTTCTGGACCCAGAGCGGGTTTGATGCACAGAAACTACGAAGAGATGAACATTAATTCAGGTTTGATAAACTGAGCTCATGATGTGGAAGAAGGAGCAACATGAGTCCCTTTGCTTTTCCTAACAATTAGAGAAACCCCCCCTTTTTTATAAATTATGTGAAATAATCCTGGCAGATTAAATTAAAGCTTGAGGACAACCAGCCTGTGCGTTCATATACATTAACAGGTCATTCTGTGACGTAGACTTGGAGGCAACACGTCAGGTTCAGATCTGATTCCTCTATTAACCATGTAACTGTGATACATCTGGAATTAGTAGGTGAAAATCTTGCTTGTGGTAAATCTCAGAATCTGAAACATTTAAATTAAACTGTTTTCCTGGATAACGACATCTGTTCCCTGCTCGTCTGCAGAATTCTGTGTCTGAGCTCATGTACTTATAGTTGTTTTGCTCACAGGAAACATAAATATCACTTCTTAGTTGATATCACACTTAGCTCATGTCAGTGAGGACGTCTCCTGCCCGAGGACCTGGAGTATTTCACTGTGTTGAGCACTGAAACCTGTTTAGGGTTCAATTATTGAAGCTTAATTTGTAATGTAATTCTGAACTGTAAATTTGTTGAGAGTTTTGCACTGTCTACAGTTAGTGTGTAAAATTCTTACGATATCATTGACCATCGTTAACGGCTTTTTTATTAAGATTAAAAACATCAGAACATCAGAATATAAAACAAAAATCAGCTCACATTAAATGTGACAAACTGCTGCAGCCGAGCAGAAACGTGAAGGATAAATATCAACTTTTTTAAAGACCACATTCAGATCTGGTATAATCGTGTTATAGTTATTGAACGAATCATCACAGGTGAACTAGAAGTGATTTGAAAAGCAGCTCATCAAGGTCACACAAACACATTGAAGTTTCACAAACTGTCAGTGTCTGTTCTCACAAAGAGATTCAACCAACAAACTGATTCATGACCCAGTCGCATGTTGGCGGCACAGCCAGCGTTTTGGCTGAGAAGGCGAAAGAAAGTGAAAAGTGCATCCAAAGAAAAACTCAACAACAAAACGTTTCATGAACAAAGGATTTATGATCAAAGACAGAGAAAGAGAAACGCAGCTCGGAGCGAAGAGGAAGAGAAACAGAGAGAAAGTGGATTCAAGGCTCCGGACTCCAAACCTCTGCTGCTGCGTGTTTTCTATTTTCTATGATTATATTAATTTCACTGTTTAATGTGAAGCAACACTTGTTTTATCCAGATGAATGTCCAGCCTGTTTGATTTGGAGCCAAAACATCTTGCAGCACTATTATATATTTGGTTATTCGAAGATAAAAACTAACTGGACTTGGTTTGGTGTTTGGAGAGAGAGAGAGAGCGTGGTGCTGGGCGAGAGAGAGCCGGGGATGTGTGATCTCCCCTGTTTCAGTTTCAGAGGGTTGTTATCGGCAGAGCTCAAGGTCGAGGACCCGGTTGTACACAGACTTTGAAGTGAGAGAGAAGTGAGAGCACGGAGGTGAAGAAGGTGAGTGTCTCTCCTCCATCAGCCACAGACCCACGATAACAACACTGAAGTGTCAGAGGAAGCGCTGCCTTTAAGCGACCAGCGAGTCGTTGACTAAAAGCTATCAGGGCTCATTAACACATCTGATCCAGACGTAGAAGACAAGTCGGTTTCCCTCTCAGATACAATCAGTAGAAATAACAATCTGCAGTCGACGTTTGACCCGACAGGTAAACAACGAGTCCTCCAAACTAAATGAGGGAAAAATACTTCATCACAACAAGTGTCTCCCACTCTTCTGCTGGGAGGATCATTTCTCATCATTACACCATCTTCACCTCGGGGAGATAACGACAGGCTTCATTTACTCTGGACGTCAAGTAGTCGCTCACAGGTTGTTTCAGGCACTTGAGGAAATGACCCGACTGCTGCTTTCCTGATGAGGACGCTCTCCAGGTGGCACACACTGATCCCTGCATGCTGATCAGGAGCGAGCACAAAGCAGGAGCCCACCAGGGGGCGTGATGAGGCCGTTTCCCTTTTCTTCTCCACTGAAGAAATAGTGTCTGCGCTGAAGTTACTGAAAATACATGTCACAGGAGCAAATGACAAATTAAACTCAAATTCAAATTAAATTCCCGAAACGTTAAACTCCATCCACCCTCTACTGGGGCCAATTAACAGAGGTGGCAGGTTCTCTATGAATCGGAGGGTCTGTAGTTCAAAGAAAGATAAATAAAGATGGACGATGCATGAAATTACGTATTGTGCCATTATTTACACACATATATATATATGATAAAACACTTCCAGTCAAATCGACCATTCAAAGAGCTTTACAATACAAACACACACACACACAAACACACACACGCTGAGCAGGCGATCAATTCACCAACCCTCTAATCAGTTGGTGACCCGCTCTCTCTCCTGAGCCGATCATCTGCATGCAGCAGATTGTAGGAACCGGATCCTTTTGAAAACATCTCTTCAAATGAAGGAATCTTTATTTCATCCAAAATTCCCCATTAAATCTGTTCAATATTAATTTTTGGTAGCAGACACTATTGGAACTTGAATAGGTGAACCTCTGATTTACCAGTCGTCCTACTTTCCTTCCTCTGTGGTCATTGGTGCCTGAAAGTCATGAAGTGACTGAAAGAATAAGTTTGAGACCAGTTGCTGAAGTTTGCTTCCTCAGTGGCCTGAATAAGTAAAGAGATCTCTGGGAAAAGGGATCTCCCAGTAGAACCACTGCTGCCTCATTTGGAAAGAGGCCAGTTGAGCTGGTTCAGGTGTCTGGGCAGGAGGCCTCCTGGGCACCTTCTCCTCCTGGAGATCTTCCAAGCACATCCAACGAGACCCAGAGGAAACACGCCAGAGAGATCACAGACTGTTTCCCAGCCGGCCTGAAACACCTCAGCATCCCTGAGGGGAGAGACGCCTGAGCTGCTGGGGTCGTTGGATTATAGATTCAAATTAATGTATTAATAATCAGAATCATGTTCAAAAACAAAATAAGACAAAAAGTGTTTCAGTAACAGAAACAATAGCAACAATTTGTAAGACACTATGAAAACACAGATATTAGAGAGACTGCAGCGTATAATTCAGTCTCTATGATAATAATCAGGGAAATACATGCTTGTGCAGAACTCACTTGGAAATATACAGTAACATGTACGGCAGCCTTTACTGCAGATAAAACCTTTACAGACAAATGTTGTTTGTTGCAATGAGATTAGAAACATGAGTAATTTCACAAATACTCGAAAGGGAAAGGACACACACATTTGAACAATGAAGTCACAACCTGTTGCTATGCATGGCCACAGGGTCTCCTCCTCCTGAGGAGGGAAAGCTTTCCAGGAGGAGGCAGATCCATAATGGAACATATTGAGGTTGTGTTTCTTTCTCCAGGTTCAATCTGCTTATTTCAGTTTGACCAGCAGACATCTCACAACGTGGAAACCCAAACATTGTCCCTATTAATGCCAGTACACATGATTACATGGAGGAGACCGCAGTTCCAGCTTATAAATCCTTAATAAAGTAGGGCTTATTAAAAAGCTAAACCATCTCTGAATTATTCACGGAGGAAACATGAATCAATAAATGGAAACAGAGTGAAAGTTGGAGGCTGCGGCTGCGAGCAGCACGATTTCCTGACAAAGAGACAAAGCTCCTTTTCTGCTTCAGAGCCCAAAGCAAAGCCGCCTGGTTGACTGTGTAAATAGAACTGCACTCTGCAGACTTCACAATAAGAGTCTCCAGTTATTTATCATCAGTGCAGCAGCTTCAGGCGATACATCCTGGCAACATCACAGATTAGAACTCCAGCTCCCCGGGTCCTCTGAGTTCGGGAGGCGCTGGAAGAGAGGGAGTGATCTCATGAGTCTTGGGCGAGTTTTGCCTTCAGGGTGGCGTCTCCTTCCAGGATCCTCTTCTGTTTGGATTCACAGGCTGCATCTGTCCTGTCGGGGGGGCTGGGGATCTGCTTCATGTGAAAGTTCTGCTGAGCCGCAGCCATGAAATGTCACGTAATGAATAACATCAACACGTCTGACGGGGAACAAGCCCCACAGGTGACCTTTACAGAGAATACATATTGTTTAAAGTCTTAACTTATGACACAATGCAGCTGGAGAGGTATGAATGATAATCCATCTGGAGGTCACAGGAGGCTGAAGGTCATCCTGTGTGCGTCTGACTGAAGGATCGTTACACACCAGGCACAAAGACGCCTTTCAAGACCGCCTAAGAATACACACAACCTTAAAGCTCCTACACACGAGCCCATCGCTCTCTGGGAGAAACCAGCTGCTACTTCAGAGACGCTTTTATCTAAAGTGCTATACAGTGGAACAGTATGTGTTTTAACATGAGTGACCTCAGCCAAGGAAGGGCCGGTGTTACAAACACACAACACACACACACACACAACAATCACACACCCGTTTGTGCCTTTATATTTCTTAATGCTTTTGAACCCTAAACATCACGAGTACAATGTGAACACCAAACCTTTCAATAACCTTTTCTTTCCCAGACGTCCTCGTACCTTCGAGAATTCATCATTGAATAAGTGGGCAAACAAAACCCTGTCTTCTTTTTCCTTTTGAGGAACTCGTGTCTGACTGAGACGTCCTTTTACTTCACATCACGTCTCCTCTCTCTAAACATGACCTTCTAAGATTCTGACCAAAAGTGCAGACGGGCCGAACTAACCTTCTTTCCTATTACGCAGCGTTAGCATGGTTTTTGTAGAAATGTCACTTGAGAAAGTCAGAAGCTGTAAAGACGTAATCTTCAAATCAAAAAACGATTTTGTGTCAGACCGTCCTCCTTTCCTGAGACACAAACCTGAACGGGTTAGAACCAGCCACAACTTTATTTTACCTTCAAAGAAATAACGACCCTCCAGGTTCCACACTCACAAAGATCAACGTGCACAACACACACACACACACACACACACACACACACACACAGCCCGGGAGTTCAGTTCCAATGCCTCAAGTGAATAGAAGTTGACTGTGTGCTGATTCGTGGACGAACGCTCCACCGGGCCTGTCTCACTGACTTATTGGACGGATAATGAACAGACCACAATCAGCCGGAGCCGGGATGGAAGTGGGAACCTGTACATTTGGGAACGGTTACAGGTTCGTCACCCTTTAAATGTTGTTGGATCTTTCTCATCAGTACAAAGAGAGCAGATCTACTGCTGCTGCTTCCGCTCCTGAGAACGACCACGAAACCAAAGTGAGGGAACAAACAAAGCCGTCATGGAGGTCGCTGTCTTCGGACCCGTTTCAGTTTAGAAGTCGCTTAATTGACTCATATTCAAAGTCAGTGTCTAAATCCTGATTCTACATTTGGTTGGAATGTTCCACTGGCTTCAGTTTATATCAATCAAAGAGAGGAGATGTTCACGTCAAGGAGATGCAGGTCGACCTTGACAGTATTCAAAATGATGAATCAAGTTTATTTCTACTGTATCACATGTTTTCTTACTGTCCTAATATGATGTATCCAGCTTTATTAATGGTTTGTTCACTATATCCAGATCATCTATGTTTAAGCATTTGATAACACCCCCCGGTGATGGAGATGGTACGACCTCAAACTGGGATTCAAACCCAGAGTGAATCATGGTGATGTTTACTTTGCTCATCCTTTCTGGAGTGGTACCTGAATGTCACACAGGTTTATTTATTTGCCTCAGAACACAGATTCTAAGTGAGGGATCGTTATGGTGATGACCACAGCTCGAGTTTTTTAAATACAGAGAATAAAGTATAATCTTTGCAAAATGTCCAGGTCGACTTTGCAGAAGTAATCAGTTGTGATCCCACCTCTCTGCCTGAAGGGGTTTATTCTGGGTGGTGTTTACAACAAGCCTTGACGAGCTGGACCACAATGCACTGCTGCCACAACACAGGTTCTGCCTTTCCAGCCAGGTGGCGTCTGGCTGACAGTCACTGAGACGAGAAGGCAATTTGTCAAGGTCCTGTTGGACGAGACACTGAGTGATGTTCCTCATCACATCCTCCGCTGATTCCAGGCAAATTCCACAGCTCCCCTCCCCCACCAAGGGAGAGGAAGAGGAAGAGGAGAGAGTGGACACATGTCTAACCCAATCCTGACTCAGAGAGAAATGGGTTGTTATTTGTGCGTCACAGCTTCGGCCTCGATGGCGAACAGTGTTGTTGTAGCTTCTTGTTACTGTAGTGTGTGTGGGCGGGGGGGGCAGACTGGTCTTAGTGGGCCTTGTTCCCCTTCTGGGCCCAATTTAAGGAAAACACATGAATACACATTAGGTGGAGAAGCAGATAAGAAACGGGCGTTAACAATGGATTTGAAGAAAAGATGAAGATGGAGAACAAAGACTTTGTGATTCAGAGGACACGGGGAGAAGAGAGGAGAATAGATAAGAGAAATGACATTTATTTACTTATTTAGCCAAGGGGCTCCACTGAGATGAAGAAGCTCCTTTCAGAAGAGCGTTGGCCGAGGAGGCAGCAACAAGATAAGTCAGGTCGGGCTCCGCTGGGATCTCGGCCTTAGAGCGGTGCTTTCCTTTTATCATTGTTTACTGTGGTGACAGGAGTGTGACACAGAAAGTGGTGGAAAGTTTCAACTTTAGTCATAAGATATTGAGGATCCTTCTGGATCTGGCCTGTGACTCGTTGGGCCTCCCCCCATCAGACCAGTGTCTTTGAGCTCCCAGTTTGCCGCCCTGATGTTTTGGTCGAACCAGATGGTCTGTGGTCCAGTTCTGGTTCATTCTGAGACCAAGACCTTATTCACTGATTCTCAGAAGAGTGAAGATGAAGCATATTTTTTCAATAGGCATCCATTTTGAAAAGCCATTGATCTGGTTCATCTTTTATTGGCAGCTTCCTCATGTGAAATTGTTTCAAGCTCCTCTGAACTTCTTGCTGCTTCCTGGGCTTAGTGCTGCCTGAGACCACCGGGACTGTTGGAGGATGAACTAACAAGCAGGATTATTATTCATCTTTCTTTGGCCAGTTCCAGTTCAACACTAACCCCATCCTGGATCAATGTGCCACACGGACACTGGTTGGAAGTGAGGAGAGTGTAACAATCATCTGAAACTTCAGACTGTGCATTATTAGAGAAATGATTGTTCTACTCCCACATAGCTTCAGAGGAAACAATAATAAATAATAACTATGTAATATGACATTGAGGAGCAGTGGTGTAACACTGTTGGGATGGAGCTTGCCAGCTGGCCAGAGTTCTACCTTGTGGGGTTTCCATGGGTTTCCTCCGGGGAGTCGTCTCAGGTCCAGTGTCCGTTGGGATCAGCTCCGTCCTCCCCTCCAGCCTCAGGGGGGGAAGTGGTTTAGAAAAGGAAGGATGAATAAATCATTGTAAACAACAAATAAAGCTTCAATCCCATCACAGGCTCGACGTAACATTTGTTACTGATGATTTGAACCCGTGTTCTTCCAGCTCCTACAGTCACGTCTCTTCGTTAGCAGCATGTCTCAAAAATAAACACTGGCATTAATGTAAGAATAACATGTGAGCCCTTGTTTCCTGAGTTATAAGAACATATTTGCTTATTCCATCAACTGCACCAAAGCTGGAGCCTTCTTGAACTGCCCCTCGATGTAATAACATTGGTCTCGGGCCGTCGTGTCAGTGTTTGCTCAGCACGTCTGTTGTTCTTGTAAATACAGAGAAACAGACAGGAAGGAAATATGAGGGAAGGAAGTGAGAGAAAAGCTTCAAAGACGAGAAACATGGAAACGAGTTGATGAGCGAGAGACGAGATGGAAGAGGAGCAGCGGGTCTGCATCAGCTCATGATTAATACCTTAATTAGCTTGTGTTATACAATTAATGAGCACTAATGAAATCCAGCAGACACAACAACAGAAAGTAACTGTGGGCATGTTTGCTCATTTTTCATCTGGACCACATCACACCAACACAACCTGAGTGACATGAAACACACACAGACACACACAGGAAAGTTGTGATCTGGCTCTTTGTGTCGCACACGAACACACTAACATCCTCTGACAACACAGTCCTCGTTCATTAGCGCCTGGTCGGGGACAATTACCGAACATTAGAGAGTCATGGATAAAAAATCACCTGCAATCCCAATGAGCTGACCTCCTCCGTGGAGTAATGAGAGCGGCTCTCTCACAAAGAAACAGATGTCCATTAGTGCAGTGCTAAGAGGAGCCGTATTAAGATCATTAAAAGCAATTAGCGCTAATGTCCAGATGAGTAGTTGCCAACTTCCTACGTTTGACTAATGGTGCAGAGGTGAGAGAAAAGGACGAAGACAGGAAGAGTGGGTCTGTGCTCGCAGGAGGGAAACAGGAAGTGCAGATTCCACCGAGCAGACGTGTGTGGATGAAGCGTGGAGAGACTTCCAGATGTAAGAAAACAACTGGCAGTGATTGACAGGGCGGGGGGGGGGAGGTTATCACGATACCCTCCATCCATTCGCCCTGTTGTTATGATGCTTCTTCCCGGAAACTTTGAAAAATCTAAAGCACAGATCAGGACGTTCAGCGTGACGATAATAAATCTTGTTTTCCTCTCAGCTGCAGATTCTGAGTCTGATACAAACACACTTCACATGAATGTGCTGATGAACAGGAGCCTCAGTCCTGGCTGCTCGTTTATTCAAAAATATATATTGAACATTTAGCTTCTTTTTGACCCCCAACACACCTGCAGCATCATGAAGGAGCTGCAGTGAACAGAACCATCACTAACACAGAGACTCTTCACTTCATGGTGAGTTTCAAACCAAGGAAACGATCAAGATAAAACACAGATGTTCTGTAGTTTTACCACGAAGAAAGATGCTGTGATGTCAAAGCGTTAGAATAAAAAACCTGTGAGTTTCCGTTTCAGCCTCAGTGAGCCGGTACTTACATATGAGCTGAAAACATAATCCAGCTGTGACTCAACCTTCCATTAAGTGTTGTAAACATGCAGGGTGTCGGTGACAGCTTCACTGAGGCTCATCATCCGCTCAGCATCTCCACACCTCGTCTATAATGATGAAATCATATCTGCTCCTCACTTTCTCACACGAGTTTCATCAGACGCACAAAACAAAACGCTGCCTGAGGAAAGAACAAATATGAAAGAATCAGTAGAAGATGATATTATTGTTTTACATGTATTACAATCTGCCCTGAAAACATAAACCAGATATTGTTTCAATATAAATACTGACTGTGTGTGTGACCTTATAAGGAGACCCACAGTCAAAACAAGTCAATACAGATCACAGTTAAATTGTTATTTATTATTAAAACAAAGGTTTGTTAAGCTCGACTTTGAGAGTGAGTGCACGTGAACGACTGGACCATCGACTCCTAAATGTTGCTGATAGGTTCTGTTGTGTGTGTTTGTTTGTGTGTGTGTGTGTGTGTGTGTGTGTGTGTGTATGCGTGAGTTTTCAGGTTTGTTATAGTGTGAGCGGATTATTTCCGATAAGGAGCAGAAACACTCGTCTGGACGAAGATTGATTTTGTTTAAAATTCAGTTTTAAGATGAAAACAAATCGTGGACGTCGACACATTAACGTGAACAGCTTGTGATTTATTAAATATGCATTATTATGCAGTTGTGACCTGTTTTCTGACTCGTACGAGTTCCTGTGTAAAGAACCTGTTTTATTATAATCCATAATCATGTTTCACATTTATCATTATCAATCTACAGTGGAACCACAGTAATCAGCCGAGGGGAACTGGGATTAGTTCACAGATGAGTTCTCCAGTGGCGTCGGAAAAGGTCTCAGATGTAAATGCTTTTGTTCGTCTCCTCTTTAATCCACATTTCCTCATTTCCCTCCATTACATTCTTGAAAAGACGCGTTATCTTCTCTCAGGTCCCTCGAGAGGAAAGTAATTATCTTTACTAATGTACTCGATTAGTTCTTTTAGTTGGTTTGAAGGATTAATGGTCTCGACCTGAGGCCTCCACGTCTTCACCAGAGAACCTCAGCTGAAAAACAAGGATCCAGAAGCAGCTCCCAACGATTATATCCATGATAAACACTTTCACTCTGAAATAACAACACAACAAACTGAAACACAAAGAACTGTAACACAAAGTACTGAAATACAAAGTACGTAACCTAATATGTTGTGTTATTGCACTGGTTCATTTTGATAAAACTATATAAATAGACAATGTGGTTGTTCCTTCTGTGTCTCAAGACTAAAGAAGACAAATACAGAATCACAACAATAATAGTCTTTGTCAAATCTAAATCATCTTTCTACTGAAAAGGTTATTACACATTCACCCATATTATTAACTGTTTGGAAATGTGTGGACTTTCATCTCATCTTGTGTGTGGATCAAACCAAGTGACACTTCAGATCACAGCCTGGAAATAAAGAAGAGACCTGAACCAAAGCTTCTCACTAGGACGAGACCTGACACAAGTTCCTGTGATCATCTGCACAAAATGCCAGAGATGTTTTTCATAATAACAATAAAATCCAGAACAGAAATAAACCTACAGATTCTATAGAGCTTTATATATCATGGACTCGTAACATGAGCTGCAGGGTTGTTTCCATCTCCTGCTCAGTTGCACCAACTCATTAACGTGTTTCTTAAACATCTGCTTTGTAGAAGAAGCCACATCTGGATTATTCCTCTGCAAAGACGAGCCAGCTGCGCCCCCCTCTCTCTCCTCCCTCCTCCCCCCCCCGTCCCTCCTCCCTCTCTCCTGCAACACTCAGTTTAGTGGGTTAGTAACTCTTGACTCGTGAAGCAGGAACCTCTCAGAGAAACACGGCCGCATTAGAGCCACAAGTAGTGAGATCTCATTATGAGCCCGGGCCGGTCGTTTGTTGAACTCAAGAAGGAAACAAACTTTATACTCATGATCTCATTTAGCGTCATCATCTTCTCGTCATTACCCAAAGCCCATCGAGGTAAGTGGGGATTCGGTCGAGATCAACGGATAAATGAGAGTTCCCCTCACCCTCCATCTTCCTGAGGCTGGAGTACTTCAGCCAAAAACTACATCCTCATACAAAGACTATTGTGCTCATGGTTATTATAAGTGAGGTGAAGACAGAAGGGCAGTGGTTCACATGCATGAGCTCAGACAGTTTGACGGCTGTATTTACAGAGCAGCATCTAATGTGCAGGCTACAGGACCCACTGTGCACCCACTGTGCGCGCCCCCCCCACTGAGCCAGCAACCACCGCACATCACAGAAATAGCTCTTCTCTATTGGAACAACCCGTGGCATGTGTTGGTAGAAGGTTGAGAGCGGCTGCTGAGCAGGAAACACAAACTTCATCCAAGTGTATTTACATTTTACGTCAAAGAAATGCTCTCGTGTTTCAAACCTCCTGGATCAGACAATTCATTGTGTTCCTTCCTGAGACACAACACACACGTCCAACAGGCTCCATGGTATCTGTCGGGTGGTTTCTGTGTAACCTACAAACAACCACACGAAACAACAACTACACAAACAGACACGGTAAAGCACAAGGTCGAGGTCCAGTCGTCTGTGTTCGTCGCTCGCTGCCCTCCACGTGCTCGTCTCACACATTCAGACTGAAGCTTCGGTCCAAACCATAAAACACAGAGTAGCTCCCCCGGTCCCTCTGCCTCTCTGGGCCCTTTCAACCGTTTCACATGAGCCACTTGACCTATTTTTGCCGCCTGGATTTTCAGTGTGTGGATAAAACATAGAATACATATCTGCAGAATGCTTTTAATGCACTTTCCTTCCGCCTGCTGTCTTCTCATGTCCTTTTATGTTTCGGTGAAGGTCGTGTCTGCTCTCCAGAGGCTTCAGACATTATGCTTTTAAAGGTTTGGGTGTATGAACTATATAGATATACATGTTTATAGAAAAATTTGTTATCTTTGAAAAGGTTTGACGGAATAAACATTTAGTGCCGAGATTTATATGAAAAGTTGCGATGACAATGCATTTCTATCACCAATTCTTCAGCTGAACATGTTGGAGTAGATTGAGAGTTATCATCTCTGAGTGGGCGTGTGTCTTTAGAGTCGTTCCCCTGCAGCGAGGCATCAGTGTCACTTTGGAGAATATCCTCCTCACATGTGCGGCTCCGGCTGCTGGAGCCTCCTGTTGGTTTCAGCTGAACATGAGAACGGATGATGGATCACGCGTGTTATTCCTTTCACTCCTCACACACGTGAAGACGCAGCACTGGGGGATCTCTTCACAGACGATATATGAAAAGACGGATTGAATGAAACACACGGTTAATCTGAGACGTCTCATTGGTGCCTGAGACGTTTGAATGCCCTTCAACACTTTGACCTTTTACAGAAATAATTAATGGCAGTTAACTTGATAATTAAATAAATGTACAGTCACTCAGAATCTGCTGCACATGCTGGTGGCCTTGCTGAATGTGACTGAATTGATTCTGTGGGAGATGCTGTGTTTCCTCCTGCACACTGCAGAAGATCACACAGAGACCAGCTTCTGAATTCTTCAGGGCCGGCTGTCGTCCTGCATCAGAACCACACCGGCAGGAGAGCTTCTAGTTGGAGAGCAGGTCGGGCAGGTTTCCAGAACATGCATCTGAACAGCAGGAGGAGCTGCATGTTAACATGGAGCTCAGGTAAACTCAGGGTTATAGATGAGCTGTGTGTTACCACAGGGACGGAGCCTATCTATCTATCTATCTATCTATCTATCTATCTATCTATCTATCTATCTATCTCTATCTATCTATCTATCTATCTATCTATCTATCTATCTATCTATCTATATCTATCTATCTATCTATCTATCTATCTATCTATCTATCTATCTATCTATCTATCTGTCTGTCTGTGGATGAATGCCTCCTGTGTAATTAGTGCCTGCTGGCAGTATTTGTTCTTCTCATCCCTCGCTCATCCTCTCTCACTCTCCGCTCGTCCCCCCCGTCACACACACACTCCACTCCACCAGGCAATGAAAGCGGCTGAGAGCTCGGGCGTCGATCGCTGCCTCACGTTGCTGCTCAGCTGACAGCAGAGAGGAAGAAAGGGAGGAGAGGAGGAGAGAGGAGAGAGGGCGAGAGAAGGGGATGGTGTAAGAGAGATAGAGAGAGAGAGAGATTGAGGAAATAGCGCGAGAGGAAAGGGGAGAGAGAGAGAGAGAGCGAGAGAGAGAGAGAGTTTTGTGTCTGCAGCTGCTCGACTGACAGAGGATGGAGAACAGACTGTGCTCTATGTGTGTGTCTGTGTGTGTTCCCTAAGACAGTGTGTGTCTTCCCTCATACTGTGTGTGTGTGTGTGTGTGTGTGTTCTTCTTCTCAATGAGTTTGGAGGGCCCGGTGTGAGGAAGAGGAACCATGCAGAGAGATGAAGAGCTTTGTTTTGATAGTGAGATGGAGGAAGCATTGACCTAAATACTCAAAGCATGTTTCCCACAGAGGAAATGAGCTTCTTACACCAGTGACCTGCTGCAGCTCCTCGCCCCCTCGCCCCCTCGCCCACTCGCCCCCTCGCCCCCTCGCCCCCTCGCCCCCTCGCCCACTCACCTCCTCGCCCCCTCGCCCCCTCGCCCACTCGCCCCCTCGCCTCCTCGCCTCCTCGCCCACTCGCCTCCTCGCCCCCTCGCCTCCTTGCCTCCTCGCCCCCTCACCTCCTCGCCTCCTCGCCCCCTCGCCCACTCGGCTCCTCGCCCCCTCGCCCACTCGCCTCCTCGCCCCCTCGCCTCCTCGCCCCCTCGCCCCCTCGCCTCCTCGCCCCCTCGCCCCCTCGCCCACTCGGCTCCTCGGCCCCTCGCCTCCTCGGCTAACAGGCTAACAGGCTAACAGGCTAACAGGCAGAGATTTAATGACCCATTATCAGAGTAATGAATCACATATAATTAGTTTATGCTGTTTAAACACAATGATACATTCTGTGATTGGAGAGGTGCCCTAAAGTGATCATGTTTAAATTCACCATGGAGTTTTATCTGCACCAAAATCACACATATAAATATCAGAGTCTTGCAGGTGAAAGACACGCCCACCACTGCTCCTTCAGAAGCTCCACCCACAGTGGAGGTGTTGAAGGTTATCTGAGAATGGAGGTCGTCTTCCAATCGACACATGAGGCCCCGTCAGCTCCTCGTCCTGTGCACGACCTCGGATACGCTTCTTCCTGATTGGCCGGGACAGTGTTGGGCTGCTCAGGTCGTCCATCTTTCTTTGTTGCCCAGGTGCAGAGCCCGGGTTGTGTGTCTGTGGATCTTCTGGGGGCACACACACACTGCAGAGAGCAGGAGCTGTGTTTCATGGAGGGACAGTGATGCTCTGTGAGAAGCAGCAACAACCACCTCGGCCCCGAGGGGAACTCGAGAGGATTCCCTTCAAACCATTTTCATCATAATCAACAATAAATCATTTTATTTGTCTGTGGATGGAAAATAAATAAACGCTGCGAGCTGCAAACATAATGAATCCAAACAAATGAGGAAAAACAGAGACGGTGTGCTTCACTGTGTGTGTGAGTGTGTGTGTGTGAGTGTGTGTGTCTGTGTGTCTGTGTGATTGATTGAGGGAATTGGTCCTTGTGGGTCAAGACAATTGAATTTATATAAAGTCCAATCAGGTGTGAATATGAATGAATGTGTGTGTTTGAGGGTAATGAGTCCCAGCCAGTGTGTGCATGTGTGTGTGTGTGTGCGACTGCTCCGCCCCCTCTTATAAAAGCCACTTTATGTGCAGATTTATTGGAGCCAGTGACTTTATTATTTATGGGGAACATGTTTTACTGAGGAGCCGACACACCTCAGCAGCAGCAGCGTGTGAGATTAACAGGAAACATTGTAAGGTGCCCACTCTGTTTCCTGTTCTTCTAATGGGACCTGATGGTGGTGGGGGGGGGGAGAGAGATTAATTCAACTCCTACCTTTTAATCTGAAATCCCAGCCAGCGTTCTGCTCAGTCACTTCCTGTTTACATGAACCTTCAGTGATTGAAACTACATTTAATTTGTCTTCCAACTTTATCTCCGAATCCACTGATGCATGAACACGGGACAAGATGGTGGACATCCCTCCAGTGACCACCAGGGGGATGTTGGGGACACGCCCACCACAGGCTGATCAGACCTTGGAGGGACTGGTCTGTTTTTATAAAGATCTTTTCTCGTCTCGATGACGATTTAAAGATGTTTATTACCGTGTTATAACCATTCACACACATTTATGCAGTGCAACAATGATTACTGCAAAAACTCTGGATTTAAAGAGCATTCGAAATCTAAACGATTGTTAAGTGTCTGTGTCTCAGTCAGTGTGAGAGACACGTCTGGGAGCATTAAAGACAAGGAGTCCACGCGTCCCTCAGACAGGACAGACACTTCCTGTTCCAGTCTGCGACTACCAATAAGAAGCCGAGCAGACTGGAACAGACCTGAGCTCTTTAATTGATTAGTTAAGTGACAATTCACTTACGCATGACGGGCGTGTGTATCTTATTTTCCTTCCTGCACATTCACAGAATAAATTAGGGCTCTAATGGGAAGAGGCGTGTCCTCACCTTCCTCTGCAGGCTAATTTGTCTTTGACGGCGTCCTTCAGGAAAAGTTTCTGAGTGGAAGCGTCCTCGTCTTCCTGCTCCTGTAGAGACAGAAACCAGGTCAGTGTGACATCACAGCCCGGCCCCTCCTCCTGGATTCATTACCACAGGGGGGTTGATCCGGTGGATTCAGCAGCCGGCTGTTGTTCTCCGGCTCCAGCTGAGTTTGCCGTTTCCCAAAATATCGAGCCCCAGTGGCTCAGTGACACTCGGGCCCGCAGAGAGTCGCAGGTAGTTCCCATTTTCATATCTGTGCTTATGAAAAACTGAAGTCAGCACAATAATCACATTTCTAGGCCGAGGCGGATCACACACACACACACACACACACACAGGGAGGGTGCTCACATTTTAAAAACATCTACGCCTCAGAACTCTGGTGGATTAAAGTTCTGAGGAAACACTGAGTAACTGACCTGTTTTCACACATTCTCAAGATACGACATCAAACTGAGTAAAATCAACCTTTCAGGAGCCTCAGGTTTTCATCCTGTCTGCTGCTCGGTGAGCGAATCCTTCGTAAAGAGGTAATAATTCAGATTTATGCTGCTGGTCACAGAGCTCACAACTGCTCCAGTGGAGAACCGATTTGTTCTCCAGCCGGTGCACGTTGCTGGAAACCTTCTGGTCTGAAGTGAGTTCCTGAACAAAGACTCTTCATCGAGGTCGTCTCCACTTTCCTGTCGTTCTGTTCATTTCTGCTTCAGTTTGTCTGTTTGCTCGACTTCAGTTTGTGTAACAATCATAGTCGTCTCTCTTCTGCATGTGTGTAAGTATTTACTGACAAACAGCGTCGCCTACATTCATCTTTGATCAGTATGAATGTAGCCGAGTTGTGGTCAGTCACAGTCGTCCAGTAGTAGAACCCTGACAGGATCACGTCCCCCTGCTGACCTGAGAGCAGCTGGTAAACCTCATGTCTGCTGCTCTGCTGGGGGACGACACTAAAACGGGCCGGTGGTCAGTGAAGCCTCTGGAGCACATGTTCGATTTCACTACATGAACAGTTCATCACATGTTGGAGGAGGAAGGTTTTAAATCAGTAAACGACAAATGTGTCATCTGCAATGATAAGGTCACTGAGACAGGACGACCAAGAGCCTGAGGGTTAGCTCAGCTTCGATCTATATACTTATACTTCTTCATGCTTATAGATAAGAGAGTGGTGCACCCCCGCCCTGTCGGTGGCGTGCTGGACCCGGGTCGGGGGGGCTCTGCCTCGAGCTCCTCACTGCCCTGAAGCTGGAACTCAGTATTTTACCTTGTTTAAAACTGACAACATGTGAGTGTGTTTGTCTAAATAAAAAGTGTCGTGCTCCGCTGAGCGCTGACAGCTGTGTGCCGCAGCTTGTTTACCCAGATTTATTCTGCACAGCAACACAACACAAAAACTACATTCAAAATACAACACGACTATCAGAGCAACACACACACAAGGTTTGGAGAAGTTGAAGGTGTCAGTTATTGTATGATTTGTGTTTATGCATATATAGATATATTTTGAATACGATGCAAGTAAAAATATCACATTCAAAGAACATTTAGATTTTCTTTTGTTGGTGTGGAAAGTGGCAGCTGAGCTCCTCTGGTGCAGGTGGAGGTGGAGGTGGAGGTGGAGGTGGAGGTGCAGGAGGAGGAGGAGGTGGAGGTGCAGGAGGAGGTGGAAGTGCAGGAGGAGGTGGAGGTGGATGTGGAGGAGGAGGATGAGGTGCAGGAGGAGGTGGAGGTGCAGGTGGAGGTGGAGGAGGAGGATTAGGTGGAAGTGCAGGAGGAGGTGGAGGAGGAGGTGGAGGTGCAGGAGGAGGTGGAGGTGCAGGTGGAGGAGGAGGTGGAGGTGCAGGAGGAGGTGGAGGTGCAGGTGCAGGAGGAGGATGAGGTGCAGGAGGAGGTGGAAGTGCAGGAGGAGGTGGAGGTGCAGGAGGAGGTGGAAGTGCAGGAGGAGGTGGAGGTGGATGTGGAGGAGGAGGTGGAGGTGCAGGAGGAGGTGGAGGTGGATGTGGAGGAGGAGGTGGAGGTGCAGGAGGAGGTGGAGGTGCAGGAGGAGGTGGAGGTGGATGTGGAGGAGGAGGTGGAGGTGCAGGAGGAGGTGGAGGTGCAGGTGGAGGATGACAGTCCTAATAAGCACCTTGTGTTACAGGCTGGAGAAAGTAAAGCTCCAGCTCCGACTGCTGCAGTCACACTGCGCCGAGCGCTGCTGAGACGGATCCACACAATGCCTCATTTAGTAAGAGCTCCAACACACAGCGGAAAATCTGCTGCTATTTCTGGTGCCCCTGCATGTGTGTGTCTTTGTGTGTGTCTGTGTGTGTGTTGACTGCAGATTGAAAAGAAGCGTGTGAAGAGCAGGTTGTGTGTTTTCCTCCTCAAGGCTGAGAGATGTGGATTTTACTTAAAGGAACATTCCACTGAAAGTCTGTCCCCCCGAGGATCAAATACTCATGATAGGTTAGAAAAGTGTCTATAGAAATACTATGAGGAATATTTAGGATCTATTGTCATAGAAGTTTTCAAGAAAAATACTCAGTGGAGGTTTATAAACAGTAAATCTAAGAATTGTGTCGGTGATCGTTTTTCAGCCATTAGCATTTTGCTGAATGTGTCCGGATGTGAGAGGTTCACTGTGAAGGTGTTGTGCATCTATTAATATTGTATTAGTGCTATTTGTACTGCATTAGATCGTGTGTGTGTGTGTGTGTGTGTGTGTGTGTGTGTACTTGTCAGATGATGTGAGTGGACCTGACAGCAGTTGTCTGCTTCTTATTAGATGCAGGTTTTTCTGAAGCCCATCTGCTGCAGCCTCAACCAGGGGAAATAATATCCAGCTTCCCACTGTGACCCTTGTTAAGTTACAACAAATCAGCCATTATGTGTGTGTGTGTGTGTGTGTGTATGTGTGTGTGTGTGTTTGACTCAGCATTATGCGCTGCTTTGTTCATATACCATCACCTGCTCTTCAGTTTTCTTATCATATTTAACTTTGCAGAATCATTCTCGTCCCTTCCTCATCTGAGAGGTGAGCCTCACTATACGATAAAAATAATGATTATCATATAATCATAAAAATATATAGTCATAATACTGTGATGTGTGTCTGTTATGCTCAGACAGATACATCCTGTTCAACGGTCGCCTAGCAACAGAGCTACACACAAGACGTAGATTATAAAAATAACCGTTAAGTGTTCGGTTGAGTTCTAACATTAAAAGGTAAATTCCCCTGTTTGTCACAGAAGAGCAATGCATCATGGGACATGTTGGGTCAAGAGGGAAAACACAACAACTGCAAAAAACATGTGAGTCGACAGAAAGTTCTGGTTTCAGATGATTTCAAAAGTTTTTCCTTCGATTGAAAACAACATCAAAGCTCAGATTCTATCTCTTCACTTGTTCACCTGAACAGAATCTCATCATTTCATCTTTTAGTTAAAATCCTCCGTCGACTCATTTGCTCCCACGTGTTTTCAGGGTTGTCTTTATTTATCAGTTCAGCAACAGTCCTGATTTATTTTGTATTTTCTATTTCCAGTCACTGTTGAGCTTCCATCAATAAACTGCTCTTCACGATTTCACAATAAAAGCATTTCAGCTGAGTGCTCGTGTTGAAGTTCCATCATAATTCAGCCCAAAGCAAAACCCACATTTCACATGAATTGAATGACACTTATTTATTGTTTCTTTTCATGGTCAATCTATTAATAATGTATTTTTATACTTGTCCTCTGAAATAAGAAGAAACGACACAATGAACAATCAGCCACAAAGACTCTGATGAGTAAATATGTAAGACACTTGTTGAAATGATGTTGATTTGTGTGTATTCTGTGGGGTAAGAATAATTTAAATCCAATAAAAACTTTATAATAATTCTCTTTGATACAGTGAGGTGTTGGAGGTTCGCCTGCTTCTTCTCTTTCTTTGATATAATTGACCTTCTCTCGTTCCTCTCGTCTTTCTTTACCCAAATGAAGCAGCGGCTGATCTGCTCGTGGTTTCCAGGCCGACGTGACTCATCGGTCTCCACCAGCAGGGAACTGATCTGAGATCTGGGTCAGGGAGGAGTTTTCTAACCGAACTCAATTAAATCAGTGACTCAGTGATGAGCAGCTCATCTCTAAACACAGCGTTTATACCAGTAACGAGAAGACAAGGGTTTCTTTGATTGAAAGGGACGGATCACGATCACAGCAGCGATATTCAACTTGGCTCAATGAATATGTGTAAACCCCACAAATTAAGTGTAAATTAATCATTTCAGTTTAAGGATTTTGCATCATTTCCCCCCCCGATGTTCAAAGATAGATTTCCAAACTCATTTTAATGCAGCTGCTGTTTTAATGTTAAAAAGCTTCTTGATGGAGAACTCTTAAAAAACACAAATCCTGGTTGATGGATCCACGATTATGTTAAAAACAAAAAGGTGACGTGAAAATGACTTTTCATATTTTTATGGACACTCAGTGCTACTTTAAAAACAAAGTACTTCAGCCTCATTTGGATTCAGCATCGTGATAAAGTGTGAACGATGTGTTATCACGTGCACCGTCTGATCCTCGCTGCGTGCACCCCACAAGTCTCACGAACACTGAGTTCCTTCAGCTCGCTCCGCCCCCTGGAGGCTGCAGCCGGTGATTTCCCTCGGCCTGCGCACCTGAGCTGAAGTAAACACCGAGTCGTGATAATAAACCTCCTCCTGACAGACTGCGCTCTGTGGAGCTGCAGCACGGGAGAGCAAGTGGATGATAATGAAGTGCAGAGAGAGAGAGAGAGAGATAAATCCCCTGATACGTTTGTGGCAATGACGCACAAACATAATTAATTATCACTTTATTTGATGGGATATCAGCTCCGGCTCGTTAGAACATCTTCCACCTTTGTCTTTCTGCAGTGAAGCTCAGATTCCTGAAGAAGACGCTCTGGGAGGGAGCTGCTCCACGTGTGACATGAACGTGTCATCGGGTCTAAAAAGGGAAGTAAACGCCAACTAAAGGTGCAAATCCACTTATCTGCTTCACACAACTCTGCATCACAGCCTCTGGAAAGTGACGCTCTTAGTACGCTGGGTTTGATCCTTCAGGGGGAAACTGCCGCTCGCTCCTATTTCAGGAAGCAACAACTGAGGCTGTGAGAGCGTGTGATCGGCTGAATGTGTTGATCAGCGCTGGTGAGGAAACTGGAAGCTGCTTCCCAGAGCTCCACGACTTCACAGGGAGGCCCAGAGTGAGACCTGACCTCTGACCTCCACGTACCAATTACAACCTTTTTGTGCCTTGATGGACGTTAACAGACAGATTCATTGTTCCTGTTTGATCTGTGGAGAGCAGACGTACGATTGCTTTAGATCCTCTGAGAACATTTGAGCAATCTGCAGAGAGTTTCTCTATTTGCATGTGTTGAGACTTTTTGCAGCACATTTCAACGTGTTTTTCATATTTGCATGTTTCTCTCTCTCGTGCACAGAAAACAATGAAGCTCCTGAAAGTCCTCAAGCAGAAGATAATGGTGATTTGAATCAAAAGATTATTTAGAACACTGGTCGAACATTGTACAGTAAAATCTGTGAATTATATTTGTACATATAAATAGATATTACACCAGATTACATCATACAGTGATGGGACTGTTCAGTGTGATAATGACTGAAAATCCTTTCATAAGAAGAGTGGAGTGTTTACTTGCTTCATTCAGCCGAGTCCTCCTCCAGCACCATCAGCAGCGGCCTGACGTGGAGAGGACGTCTCCTCCATCAGCTCCGGACTCTTCTGCTAATTGCTGTATTCATTACAAGTGGGAGCCTCCGTCTGAACGCAGATTAAAGAGTCTGCTGCCTGATGGAGCCTCTCGGTGACGGGGGGTTGACATGGCAACAGTGATGTGGAGGGAAGAATGAGCGACGGAGGAGATGGAGCAGCACACTGACGGAGGAACACCGGCAGGAACACGTGATGATGGGAACAGGACTCACTGGTTCACCTGGAGTCTCCACAGCAGCGTCGGTGCCAAGCTGCATGTTCCACTCCGTGAAGGGGAACAGACGTTACTGGGAACGGTTCCCAGTAACGATGTCAATGTGAGAAAAGGACACGAAGTAATTTAATCAAAAATAAATATCCTGTGGGCAAATATGAGCAGTTCAGGGATTCAGAGAGAAAACAGCAAGTTCTCTCATCTGCCTTCAGTCTGTGTGTGTGTGTGTGTGTGTGTGTGTGTGTGTGTGTGTGTGTGTGTGTGTGTGTGTGTGTGTGTGTGTGTGTGTGTGTGTGTGTGTGTGTGTGTGTGTGTGTTATCTTGCCTGAGCAGAGTCCCTGACTCCTGACAGGGAATCGAACTGCCGGTTGGTCTCTCACTCTTTTCTGACGCTCATCACATCATCAGAGCTGACAGCTCACGTCAGAGCTCCTCTCTCTCTCTCTCTCTCTCTCTCTCCCCTCTCTCTCTCTCTCTCTCTCTCTCTCTCTCTCTCTCTCTCATCACAGGGCCGACCAACAACCGCTCACACCTCAGTTATCATCTTAACTTCTCCTGAGACAGTTTATCCCTCTGCAGCGTCAACAGTTCGGTTTACTTCTCTTTTAAACAGATTCTTTCACACAGAGTTTCTTAAATTAATAGACTCAGTTTTTATCACAGGGACGTTTCTACAACTAGTGCAGAGTTTAATTGATCCATCCTCATCAATGTAAATGGATATTTGCATTGATATGACAGTGGCAAATGAATAACAATACAGGAATGTACATGGTATACTTTTGTTTTTTTATTGACTGAAAAATATAGAATCATTTGTAAGAGCACACAGAGAAAATCCACAGAAGCACAGTCAGAGCGTCTAGTGACAACTAAGATTTCCAGTCATTACATGTCATTATATTACATGTTTAAATATAACATGTCATTATATTACATGTTTTAATATAACATGTCATTATATTACATGTTTTAATATAACATGTCATTTTATTACATGTTTTAATATAACATGACATTGAGCTGACGCTTTAATCCAATGCGACAAAAAGTGCATCAACCATGAGGGAATAAACCAAGAGCACTAAGCATCATGTCAGACAGGTCAAGGTCTCCAAGAGGAGGTGGAAGCAGCTGGAGATGCTTGAAGATGATTAACTCGTCTCATCAAAGGCTTCTTCTGACTATTGCTCAAATTCTTTTTCTTTTTCGCCCACTTCCACGGTTTGAGGAAATGTGTAAATCTTTTCCACCATTTCTTTTTTGTCTTGGGTTCTTCATCAACTTCAACCTCTGGTTCCTCCACTTCAACCTCTGGTTCCTCCACTTTTACCTCTGGTTCATCATCTGAGGACTCTGATTCATCATCTGAGTACTCCGATTCATCATTTGAGACCTCTAGTTCCTGCACTTTGACCGCTGGTTCCTCAACTTTTACCTCTGATTCATCATCTGCAAACCCTGATTCATCATGTGAGACCTCTGATTCATCATGTGAGACCTCTGATTCATCGTCTGAGACCTCTGATTCATCATCTGCAAACCCTGATTCATCATGTGAGACCTCTGATTCATCATGTGAGACCTCTGATTCATCGTCTGAGACCTCTGATTCATCATCTGCAAACCCTGATTCATCCTCTGAGACCTCTGATTCATCCTCTGAGACATCTAGTTCATCATCTGCGACCTCTGATTCATCATCTGCAAACCCTGATTCATCCTCTGAGACCTCTGATTCATCGTCTGAGACCTCTGATTCAACCTCTGAGACCTCTGATTCATCGTCTGAGACCTCTGATTCAACCTCTGAGACCTCTGATTCAACCTCTGAGACCTCTGATTCATCGTCTGAGACCTCTGATTCAACCTCTGAGACCTCTGATTCAACCTCTGAGACCTCTGATTCAACCTCTGAGACCTCTGATTCAACCTCTGAGACCTCTGATTCAACCTCTGAGACCTCAGATTTGAGGTCCCATGATTTACAGTCATCATCCCACAGATCAGTGGAGTGTTTATCCTCCAACATCTTCTGTTCATCCTCGGAGATCTTCTGTTCATCCTTGGAGATCTTCTGTTCATCCTCGGAGATCTTCTCAGACATTTTTCCATTGAATAGATTGACTTCCTTTAATCCTATTAGCTTCAAGTTCTTAACCCTGAGAGTATTTATACATTGTTCTATATTAGAAATTAAGTTCTGGTCCTCCATCTCCATGTCTTTGATTATATCCGTGGAAGCTGCAGACTTGCTCCGCTCCATTTGAAGCTGCTCTTCGAGATCTGTGATCCTTGTGTTGAGACACAGAATAGTTTTGTTCTTATCTTCAATAACTGACTTCTGAGAAACAATCATCTTCAAAAGATCTGCCTTCTCTTTGAAGAGGGATCCCTCTAGGATATCTTCAATGCAGGGCACATTTGGGGAGCTGGTGATGAGCTCCTGAAGTAATATTTTCAGGTTCTGCTTCTCTGCATTTTCTGATTTGTATTTTTCCTCCACACAGTGAAGGTCCTGCTGAAACTTCTTAACACGAGAGCTTATCTCAGCACAAAGGGACCTCCCCCCCTCAATGGTCGACAGCTCAGGTCTGCCTGGATGATGAGGTTCAGCCTGGAGCAGATGGACCTGGGGGATTCCTGGAAACATGTTCTCTGTTTCCATCTTGCTTGAGAATATCAGCTCTGCTTCTTGTGTGTGGAGGTTAGCAACTGAGTAAAGTGCAGTGCCGCCACATGGACTACACATGATGAAGTCTTTATGATCATAGGAGAGTGCACTCCAAATAAAGGATTCCAAAGATCATAGGAGTTATCCTTTAACATGCAATCATGTCCTGTCCTTTGTATTTCAATGAACAACAATCAGAAAGTTTTGATACAACAAATACAACACACAAAGATAATTTAATAAGAATCTATGATTTCTACTATTCTAAATATTCTACAATTTCAACATTGAATAAACGTAGTCATTACAGAGGTAGCTGCTGGTTAGTGAGGCGGAGGAAGAGGAGGCAGATCCAGTGGATGTTTCTAGTTCACTTTTTATTCTTTAGTTCCTTTGTGAGTCTGCCAGAGAGGTGGCATCATGCACTGGATTTTCATATGGTCTCTTTTTCAATATTGATTGATGATTTACTGATCAGTAAATACGAATAAATACTCAGTTTATCAAGGGGCTCAAAGTGTCTTATTCAGAGTTTAATAATCTCTCAGATTGAGACACAGACACAGTTTCAGAAAGAGAAATCTGCAACCAGCATCACCACAGACCAAGAAACCAGCCCATTTCCAGTAGGCAGGTTTCCAGTGACCAGTGTGTTTCTGCCAGGAGGTGAAACATCGCGCCACTGATCCCATCCGTCATCATTCAGGAGCCTCTCTCTCTCTCTCTCTCTGTGTGTGTGATGGCCTCGCCCGACCGTGCAGAGATATATGAAGAACTGTGTGTGAGCACATGCAAATATCCACACAGCATATTGCAGTCATCTGTCTTGTGTGCGATTCCGTAATTACGATGTGATGAACCAGCAGCAACAGAGAGAGAGAGAAGAGAGAGGGGGGGGGAGAGAGAGAGAGAGAGAGAGAGAGAGGACTCGCTCCAGAGGCCGGAAATAAAACCAATATTACACCGAGAGGAAGAGAAGCAGCGATGAAGGAGAGTGAAGACGAGCGAGGTGACGGAGGACGGTGTGAGAATGAAGCTGCAGAGCGACGGAGGTGAAGAGAGAAAGAAAAAAGAAACGTCTCACCTTCTTCTGTCCTTAATTACAAGCTCCTCGCCCACGTCCCCGCTCCTCCAGGGGATAAATCCCAGTCGTGACATTAAAATATGAATCACTTCCACTTCTTGGATTAAAAATTATCATCCTCGTCTCGTTCTTTCTCCCAAAACTTGTGTGTTTGAGCCGAGTCATGTTTCACTCTCACCTTCGATTAATGAAATATTCAACGTTTCATTTCTTTTCACTTTTCACTCGGGATTAAACATGAAAGCGCTTCATGGAAATCAAATGGAAATATTCAATGTCTCTTGTGTTTCGTGTTCATCGTAGATATGAATTGTGATTGACCTGAACCGTGCAGCTTTTCATTTTAGACAGAAAAAGACACAAATGATTAAAAGATTGAAACAGTAAAAAGAAACTTAAAGTTGTTAAGACACAAAATCAAGTTTTAACTTAAATTATAATTTTAAATGAGATCATTTAATTCAGACTTGCATCGTTTATGTTTAGATTAAAAAAGTCAAAACTTTAGTAAGTAACTTACACAAATGACCGAATGTCCAAAGTTTCAATTTGCACAAATATACAACGTTTATCACACTTTTGACTAAGAAATTATGATTTAAAGGTTTGACTCGCTCATAATAGTGACTTTAAAATCAACATTTCTATTGTTTCATTTCTCACCTTTGAAATAAACATCTGACAGAGATTTTTAATCAATTCAATCAAGTTGCATCAAATGACACAAACTCACAGATATTAGTCCTGTGAATGTTTTTAGATCCATGAATCATTCCCTGACTCATCTTTCCTCAAAGTGCTGAGGTAATCCATCCCATAGTTTTTGTATAATGTAAAAATAAAGTGGTTTCACAGCCGAGTTCCATCGTCCTGCTCTGACGAGCTCGTCCTGTTTGTTGCTGACTCATGTTTCTCAAAGAACAAGATGTTCCTCCTCAGATAGGAGTGGAGGATCTTTCCTCTCGGGGGCAGAAGGTTGTTGTGAGGAGGCCTCGCTCAGAGAATGAATGAATATTTCATCTGTGGTCCGTCTTCTCAGGGTTTGAGTGTTTCTCAGAGGAAACGTAGCCTCCAGTCTCTGTCAGAGGAGACACGCTGCCTCAGGCTGAAGACGTGAAAGGAACCACAGATACTGTGTTTATTCTACAATATGAGTTTAAAGAGCTTAACAACTCTACATATATGTGTAATAACCACCTATGGTATATTTTCAGTGGAATAAAACATGTCTGTGGGGAAGCGATGCTCAGACTGATTGACAGATGATGGTGTATTGATGTTATGTGCTTTACATCAATGCTCACATGTGAAGATAATTAGAATCATGAAACACAGAGAGTCGGACGGCTGCCTCCACATTGTGTGGCTGCAGAGAGCCGCCGCCTGGAGCCTGAAGTATATCTGCAGATATTCAGAATAATGCAGTGAAACCTTCAGCCTCATGTGAACTTCCTCCCAGGCCGTTACACTTAATGTCCTGTTCCATCTCCCCCCCGACCCCCGGCCGGCTAACAGCCTCACAGCTCTGTGAAGCATGTCTGTGGAGGAGCCTTGTCTGTGTGTGTGTGTGTGTGTCTGTGTGTGTGTGTGTGTGTGTGTGTGTGTCCCCCCCCTCACACACCCGTCTCACCGGGTACAGACCCTGCCCCAGTGTCGGGTCAGTGCTGCAGCCCAGTAACAAGCTGATAGTGAGTTTGGGCTCCGGGTTAAAAACCCTGGTTTAACACGGTGAGACCAGAAAGAGCTGATTTCCGAGGTCGGGGATTATTTTCATCTGGAGGAATTTAAATTCAATTCCAAATTCCCCACAGATGTAAAGTGTGGAGACGTTTTATCAGTGAAGAGCAGAAACTCTTCTCTAACCCCAGGAAATCATCACCAGTCATTTCTCTCCACCTTCATGTTGCATGTATGATACTTTCATGAATTCTAATTACATTTATATTTTAAATACACATTCACACAAAGTCCATAATGAGTTGGATCAGACATGTGCCTGATGTCAGCCTGGATAAGAGGTAAAGATAAAGGATGGATCATGTTTTTAGTTTTAAATATGAATATCACACTTCAGGAAAACGATCAGAGCTTTAAACACTTTAACATCAAGTGGAAAACATCACCGACCACATGAGAGTTAGTTTTATAAATCTCCTCCGAAGCCAGATAAGATTTAACAACTAATAAACCTCCATGTGTGAAACCATCAGGCTGCTCCTCAACCCGCTGGACCATAACAAGATAAATGCTTCTGTAGATAAAACCAGTAGAAACCATCACTCCTCTTTATTTCTGCTCAAAACAGAGACAGAGTGAAATTAAGAAGATGAAAACTAACTAACAGACGATAAAGAATTAAAAGTTTCCCTCTGGAAGAATCTGACTCAGCTTTTAAAAAAACAACTAATGAGTTTGTTGTGCATCGACGTTCCACACAACATAAAGTTAATAATGAGAAAACAGCTTTAGTGCCACAGAACTTCCCATAATCGCTTAGTTCGGCTTCTCCTTCCACTCTGCCAGTAAACCAGCACATTAGAGAGAGCACGTTCAAACAGAGGCTGGAGGAAGAACACGTTATTATTAAAGTTAGTGAAAAGGTTTAAAGTCGTCAGCCGAGCTAACGTCCCGGTCCTGATGTGAACTGTGATGTTGTCACTGTTGTTTACCAGTTTTAACAATTAAAACTCTTTACATCCCGAGACAAGTGTTCTCAGTGAACCAGGCTAACTGGCCGATCCTGAGGGGCTCAGCTCGTCACGCTCCACCGGCTGCCATGTCAAGCGTCCCACTGATCTGGGACCTGGTGATAAATCATCCTATCTGCTTTCTGCTCTCTGTGTGTGTGGACGTCCTCTTGACTGGGATCTGCACGAGTCTGGATCCAGGAGCTGAAAACGTGGTATAGATCTTAGTTCTTCTGATGTCCTGCTGCTCATGTGAGTCTCTGCTTTCACTCATTTGTTAAATATATCTCTATTTTTACTTATTGATATTTTCTACATCATGTTCCTGAGAGTAAATAATAAACCTGAGTTAACAAACAACCCCTGGTCAGTTTCCATGTGTTTTTTAGATATAATATTGTCATTTGAATGTTTAAATAAGAATTGCCCTCCTGCCCTTTACTAAAACAATAAACCACCATCATATCACTGGGCTCTGAGGGAGCCAGCGGTGGTCTGGTTATACTGGGAAGCTTCCAGTGTCCCATAATGCTTTGCAGCAGCTGTGAATGTTTGGCTGCGTCGACGTGAAGCTGCTGAAAAGAGACGGAGTGAAAAATGCTTCTGGAAATGAAAAGCTCAATGAGGCTCAACGAGCATCAGCAGAGAGAAGGTGCTGCAGCACTGAAGCAAACAGGAAGTCCAGTGTTCTGCTGACATCATCCAGCCCCACCCTCCGTCCGTCACCTGCCACCAGGGGGCGTTGGATGGTAAAACCAACACGGGCACATAATCATTTAATACACAGACGACCTACTGGCTCAGTTTTTACCTGAAGCTTTAACAAGTTGCAGCTCGATGCTGATCACAGTCTCATTGTCAAATATCTCCTCCTAGTTTCATTAGGATGTCGTTTCATTACACTGCAGCTTCATCTCTGTGATTCACGTCCAACACAAACATTTGTCATCTTTTATTCAGAGTGTGGAGACGCCTGCTGCTCCACAGGGATCCAGGACGTGTGCGACTCCTCCTTCGTGTGACAACATTAAAGTGCTGAGTCTCATCCGGAGCTCTGACCCACATGTGACCCTGAACTCATGGTGAACAGATTATTTGAAGAGCTGCATATGAAAATGGGATCTGTAAACCCAGCGTTGAGCAGGGAGGCCTGCAGAGTGATGGCTGCTCCACTGGCAGCTCCAGCTGCTGCAGCATCACTTATTTCAAACGGGGGGGGGGTTGTGAGATGTTGGTAGTAGGACGCTCTCGATGGAGAAGATGTTTTCCCCCCCGACAGTGACAGACGGTGATGGACAGATGGTTCGTCCAATCACCTGCCAAGTGCTTTTCCCTTTTCAGATAGTTTCTCATCCAGACTGTTTCCTGTGAAGCTTCTCCAGATGCTTCTGTTTAACAAACCATCTGCTGTGGCAGGTTAGGATTCAGGATCTTTATTCTGTGCATCAGCTTATTCTGTAAATCTTCAAGTCCAAACTATAAGTTAGAAGTCGGGATCTTCAGCAACTGCACTTTTAATAAACTCTGCAGGGGAAACCCGTAGCTTTCATATTAAGATCACTAGGTTATGATTAAATTACAACTTGAGTGCTTTTTAGCCACCTACTCCACCGAGGATCTTCCAGCTCTCCTGCTTCGGTCCAGTTCCACACCTTCCTCCTGATCCTCGACTCCAGGCTCCAGATTTCAGTTTCCTCCACAGACACATGGACAGCTTCTGGTCCCTGTGGAGGGGACATTTGACCTCCGTCCTCCAGCATCATCGTCCCCCTCCTCCCACTTTGTCACTGACCTTTTTCTGTCCTCTTCACTCCCACTCCTATGACTCATTTGTCCCCTCTCTGCATTCCCATCACATTTTCAGGACTGGCATCCCGTGTAGAATTTAAACCTTCTTTCTCTGATCTTCTTTTTCTCATAATTCATCATCGCTGTTCTTTCACATCCTCCACTTCAATCCACCCTCTCTCTCCTCTCTCACTTCTCCCTTGTAGTGTTTCTCTTCACTGCCGTCATTGGCTGTTCCATCATCTCTACGGCTTCTTCTTCTTCTTCTTGTGACTTTCACACCGTCGGAGTAGGATCCCACTTCCATGAACAAACAACCTTTGTCCTTTACTGTCCTCGCTGAGTTTGGAAACACTCGTCCTCAATCTGGGTCAGATCCTCTGTGGATAACAGTTAGTGAACACATGACTGCACAGAGTCCAGCCGCTGACCTCAGGTCAGACTATCAGAGGAAACTCTTACTCTTTCAGTCTTTAACAGAATAACCTTTCCTCAGTGACGTACACAGAGTCAGCCGGGCTGGACTCACAGAGCGGATCTTTAAATTGTTCCTGTTCGTTATCAATCACACGGGAAATACAGACGCTGGGTAATCTGTTCAACAATATTTCTTTATCAATACCAGTCCATGGTTATAGACGACCACTAAAAGAAATCATGTGGTAACATTATCAAGTCAGATATATTTGTGTAGCAAGTTGAAAACAGCAGGAGTTTCACCAAAGAGCTGCTCGATCAACAAAGGAGGAAATACAAGAATGGATCAGTGGCGATTTTAGCCTGAAATTTCTGGTGGGGCAATCCTCTGGTACTGGTCAGTGAACTGGTACTGGCAGCTTTTTCACTCTGATCCACTGGAACACTCCGACTGAGGACCTGCGAGCTGCTGGAGGTGTGGAATTCATACATATGACCTTAAAACACATATCTTTAACTTGGCTTTTGATAATAGACATTCTTTTATTGCATCCAAGTTGTAAATTTGACTCAGACATTGTCCAATTGACACAAAATTGCTCACACTACATCAGACCCCCAACTTGAACCGATCTATTATATATATATATATAAATAGTATAAAAAAAATGTTATGTTTTTTTTTAACTCTAGTAACAGTACAAGAACAGTTGGTTTTTTTTGTGGAACTGGGATACCATCCAGGTATCCCAGTTCCACAAAAAAGGCGTTATGGCGTCGCCAACCGGAAGTCGCCAACCGGAAGTTGCAAAATTTACTTTTTTTTCCAGTATTCAGAGTGTTTTTTGTAAACGTATCCACAAAAAAGGCGCTATGGCGGAGCTTAAGGAAAAGCACAACCGGAAGATATATATAATAGGAAGATAGGAAGAAAGATAGACCGGATCATGTCGGTTCATGTCAGTTTAATAACTCCGTACGGTCCCGTTAGCATCGCCTGCAGGCTAGCAGAGCTAAACTGACAAGCCGTATGTACAGGTACCTGCTCATCACTAACACAGAAATACAATACTACACTTGACTCACCACAGAAACGGGAGCGCAGGCGTCTCTAGCTTCTCTGTCAGGAAAACAAACCGAAGTTCAAACTTTATTATTCATCCGACATGTGAGAGAGTGAAACCTCTCCACAGACTCGGGGAGTGTTCACGGGGATTAGCCTGTTAGCCTGTTAGCCTGTTAGCTCATGTGGAGCCGAGCAGGCAACAGGCTCAGAGCTGGAGCTTTCTGCACCACAGCGCCATCTGGTGGGGCAGTGCCCCCACCTGCCCCTAATGTAGAAACGCCACTGGAATGGATTAAAAAGAGTAGAGCAGAGAATCAATGCAAGAGAAGAGAAACACAGAAGATAAGATACAGGTAAATAAAAACAGAATCATAAGAGAGAGGATTCAGAAGGAATCGTTTTACATTGAGTGTGGAGATACCTGAGAAGAATAAACTGTCAAAACGACTTCAAAGGCAACACCCACAGATTTATATGTATGTGTACATTTATATTATTTAATAAGTAAAACATCACATTGTTAGATCTATATCTATCTATCTATCTATCTGTCTACTGTCTATCTGTCTGTCTGTCTGTCTGTCTGTCTGTCTGTCTGTCTGTCTGTCTGTCTGTCTGTCTGTCTGTCTGTCTGTCTATCTATCTATCTATCTATCCAGTTGTGTGCCTTCCAGCATTGAGCAGTAGTTTTCCAACTGAGTGGTTCTGGTAATGGTCGAGCGGACAGACCAGCAGACCCAGTGGGTTAGAGTCTCTCCATCAGGAGCATGTGTTTCCTGTGCTGAGATGGTGAAGACCCTTGGCTCCTGGGCGTCAGACCTCAGGCAGCTGCAGCTTGAATCCTCTTCTCATCTGCAGCACGTGGAGCCGGAGTCGTCCGATGAGTTTCCAATCCGGGGCCGAAGTCGCCTCAACCCAACACTCTGGCTGCCAAACCCATCAGAACCAGCTGAGCTCCGGTCTCGGTCCTCTGTAGAGACACTCCAGTGCCGTGATCACCCTCCAGCTGCCCCCCCCTCTGTGCTCCCACCATCACAACCAAAAACATATTCTTCACAGCAGAGCAGACATAAAGAGCAAGATAATGAAACGCTCTCATTACCCTGCAGTGGTTTCATCCAAAGCTCTGAATCATCATCTGGGCCGTGGCTTCACGAGCTGGAAACACTTTATTTCAGTAATTACCAATCAGCCATTTCATCTCCAGCCAAAGACGAGTTCACCAGCAGCTCTGAGCTCAACCATCTGACCACATCAGCACCTGCAGCGCTCACAGGCCAGTGCACACGTTGCTGCTTTGTCGTGTTTATTCACATTATCTCTTAATTTATTTTATCTTTGTGTAACATCAATGTTCATGTCTCTGACTGTCGGTCAATCATCTGCACATCAGAGTTCCTCATGAGCCTCCAGGCAGTTCAGAGCAGTTCAGAGCCGCATGAAACAATAAGAGATGAATAGAAAGATGCTCGATGTTTTGTCTGAGAACAGAACAGAAGATTCTTTAGTTTCCCTGAAGGACAGAATCTCCTAAATGCAGAGTTTCCTCCTAATCTGTTAGTTTTCTGTTATTTTATTTCCTTTTAATAAGAAAATTAAACCTTAATAAGATCTTGTCTGGCCGAGCGGGTCCAGAGTGAACCTCCCACTCGCTGCCTCCTGACCTCTGATGGGAACAGACGGCCCTCCCACACTCGGACCCACAGTCAAGCTGCTGTTTTAAAAGTTAAGTGCTGTGTGAATACTGAGGATTCACTGGAGGAGGATTTCAGTCTGAACAGAATCCCTGAATCAACCTGAGGGTTTAACGCTTTACATTTTAATCACAAGTCTGAGTGAGCAGCACCTCCACTGTGACCCTGTTTCAACAAGAGAAGACAGGGAGAGTTTAACCTGCGCCTCTTATTCATTTGTTATTTTATGATGTCGATAAAGGTGAGTTTTTATATTCAACTATAATGAAATGTGCTGAATATAAAGTGTTTTAGTCAATGAAAAATGAAATCAAATGTGATGTGAGCTACACTGTGGTTCTGCTCTTTCTCTCACTTGTACATTAAAGCTCTAATCTGTCACTTTCTCACGTTAAATCTAAAACAAGCAGACGTGTGTTATGTCCGTTGAGTTCATGTTCACAGTCAAACATGGAACAATCTGTGGTTTGAGTCGTTTCTCTTCAGTGTTGTGTTTGTCAATTACACACTTCTTCTTCTGACAGTCTTCTGACATCTGGATCTCTCAATCTAGATCTAGATTAAAGGGACAGATTCCCTCATCATCTCCTCACCGCTCTGCTGATGGAGTGAAGTGCTTCAGTCCACAGATCACATGGACCCGTGCAGGAGGACCAGCAGTGAGCCTTATTCCTCAGAAGCAGTTTGAGCTTGTGTAGAACCCGACCTCAAGTATCTGGGTGTGTCTCTTTGAAATATCAGCTAAATAACAGTTTTCAGTTTCTGTGGAGACGTGATGAACGTTTACGAGTCTCAAACAAACCGTCTCAGCAGATCTGTCTCTGCTGTGATGAAATATCTGGTGACGCCTGCAGCTCAGGAACAGTTTTATCACTTTCACGTCCGGTGTTTACGACATGTCGCCGCTCACAGAGTCTCAGCGTTCACATCGGAGAAGCGTTAAAATAAAATACACTCGAAACAGTCGAGTCGGACTGAAAAACGACCGTCAGACGAGCGACAACAGCTGATAAGAGTTTTTAAAAACGGAGGACGGTTGTGAAGACAGATCCTGGACCGTCCTCATCCAGGGTGATTTACTGGGGAGGTTTAGTGGGTAATAAAAACTGTCTCCTGTGACTGAAGCTCATGAGGCAATAATAGTATCTCCTAATATCCTGAAAGCTAAATCTAAATCACCTGTCCAACGCAGAGACGAGCCTCAGAGACGAGCTGCAGAGACAAGCTGCAGAGACAAGCTTCAGAGACGAGCTTCAGAGACGAGCCTCAGAGACGAGCCTCAGAAACGAGCCTCAGAGACGAGCTTCAGAGACGAGCCTCAGAGACGAGCCTCAGAGACGAGCCTCAGAGACGAGCTTCAGAGACGAGCCTCAGAGACGAGCCTCAGAGACGAGCCCCAGAAACGAGCCTCAGAGACGAGCCTGAGAGACGAGCCTCAGAGACGAGCTTCAGAGACGAGCTTCAGAGACGAGCCTCAGAGACGAGCCTCAGAGACGAGCCCCAGAAACGAGCCTCAGAGACGAGCCTCAGAGACGAGCCTCAGAGACGAGCCCCAGAGACGAGCCTCAGATACAAGTCTCAGAGACGAGCCTCAGAGACGAGCCTGAGAGACAAGCTTCAGAGACGAGCTTCAGAGATGAACCTCAGAGACAAGCTTCAGAGACGAGCCTCAGAGACGAGCCTCAGAGACGAGCCTCAGAGACGAGCCTCAGAGACGAGCCTCAGAGACGAGCCCCAGAGACGAGCCTCAGATACAAGTCTCAGAGACGAGCCTCAGAGACGAGCCTGAGAGACTGTCTCAGAGACGAGCCTCAGAGACGAGCCTGAGAGACGAGCCTCAGAGACGAGCTTCAGAGACGAGCTTCAGAGACGAGCCTCAGAGACGAGCCTCAGAGACGAGCCTCAGAGACGAGCCTCAGAGAGGAGCCTCAGAGACGAGCCTCAGAGACGAGCCTCAGAAACGAGCCTCAGAGACGAGCTGCAGAGACGAGCCTCAGAGACGAGCCTCGGAGACGAGCCGCAGAAACGAGCCTGAGAGACGAGCCTCAGAGACGAGCCTCGGAGACGAGCCTCGGAGACGAGCCTCGGAGACGAGCCGCAGAAACGAGCCTGAGAGACGAGCTGCAGAGACGAGCCTCAGAGACGAGTCTGAGAGACGAGCCTCAGAGACGAGCCTCAGAGACGAGCCTCAGAGACGAGCCTCAGAGACGAGCTGCAGAGACGAGCCTCAGAGACGAGCCTCAGAGACGAGCTGCAGAGACGAGCCTGAGAGACGAGCCTCAGAGACGAGCCTCAGAGACGAGCCTCAGAGACGAGCTGCAGAGACGAGCCTGAGAGACGAGCCTGAGAGACGAGCTGCAGAGACGAGCCTCAGAGACGAGCCTCAGAGACGAGCCTGAGAGACTGTCTCAGAGAAGACGGACCTTGGACTCACAGTCATCACCCAGGACATTTTCATATCATCAAATATATGCTTTGCTTCTTGTAATCACTGCCTCCATTCACATCATAATCCCATTATAGACAATAATCTGACGGAGGCATTAGTCTCATTATGAGGCCGTCATTAGCTGGAATTTATTCAATTGCCTTTTTGGCTGTTGTACAAATGTGAGGTAAAGATGTGGTTTGTTCCTCTGTGTGTGTGTGTGTGTGTGTGTGTGTGTGTGTGTGTGTTTGTGTCAAACTTTGTGTAGAGAAGGTGAGCAGAAGTTTAAAAGGCAACCTGTCCACTGGAGTAAGAGGCTTTTTGAACTGACACGAATGTGGGCGTCAAACAAAGTGTGTGTGTGTGTGTGTGTCTGTGTGTGCGTGTAGGGATATTTGTCAGTTGTGGTTTAGGACACACTCATCTAGTGTCCGACCTTTCCAGCTTCCGGTCATCAGGTGTTGCACTGTCACATCACACAAGTTAATCACAGCACACACACACACACACACACACGCACACACACACACACACACACACACACACACACACCAGTCTCGCTATGTTTAGCTCATTTCCCACCAACACCCAAAGTCCCATTCAATCAAGCTCCATTCGTTTCACTGAAATTAAGTTCTGTCTTTTTTGTGTTTTTCTAAATCTTTGCTCGTTTCTCAGACAATATTTCATGGATCTAAATGACAGAAATCATATCTAGTGGACAGATATTTTAGTGTGTGTGCAATCTAGTGCAGATCCAAACAATCTGTCTAGTTCAATATGAATCCACAAATCTTTGAATTATCTGTGTGAGGATTTCCTTCCTCTTCTGTCCCTGTAGCTTCACTGAGCTCAGATCAGCCGTCCACCTCCTGAATCTGTGAAGAACGTGTAGAACACTGATAATTTATAAAATGTCATCATTTCTACAGAGAGCTGTACAAGCAGGCCCCATACACACACACACACTCGGAGGAGCTGCATATCTCTGTGTTGCATCATCCGGCCGGATGACGATACTAACTGTGTACTTGTGTTTTATCCCCCCCCGGGGGACAGGAAGCTAAATCAGCTCAAACTGAACTGTCATGCAGGAGAGGAAGAACACATCTGACCAGTGGAGCTACTGGTGTGCTACTTGCAGGGATGTCATGGGACAGGCGTGTAAACCACAGGCAGTATAATCTGTGGTGTGCCACAGACAGGGCGGGGCCTCAGGCAAACACATGCAGCAGACACACATGTCACATAGGATCACAGAGTCTGAGCAGAGCTGCTGGCAGCTGACTTGCTCACAGTAAGGACACAACATATATATACATATACACAGTGCTGCTGGTTTGATACAAAGAAAACCTGCACGTGTGTGTTTGAGCGTGTGTGATCCGTGTTGCTCGTGGTGGAATCAGCTGACTGTCAGCACATATTAACGTGTTTCCACTGAGCTTCATGCTGGTTCCCATGATCCTGCTCCGTGTACAAGCGGCTGCACACGCGTGACCTCAGGCGAGCGAGCCGCAGGTCGACAGCAGGAAACTGAGCAGCTGAGCTGGAACCAGCTTCAAGGACGTGATGAGTCAGGAGTTAGTTCCTGTACTTGAGTCCCAGTAAAACAATAGATTCAGAGTTCATGTGAGTTACAGCCCGACTCGTGTGTGAATGATTATCAAACACGTTGGTTAATTGGGTTTTGAAGCAGGGCTGTGACACGTCGAGTGTCAATCAGCTGCTGCACCTGAACACTGACAGATACTCAAACACACACAGGGTTCACACCTGGTCACTGGGCGGAGTGAAGGGCATTCTGGGTAATGTAGGAGGCTGTAGGAGAAGGAGATGAGGTAGATTTAGAGAATCATGTAGGACGCAGCAGAGAGTCTCCACTCAGTTCCACTTCTGCTTCGGCTTCTTCTTCGTGCTCAGATCCTCTTCTTCATGTCTTTCTCTTCAGTTCTGCGTCCTGAGCCTGAGAAACATCATCATTGTGCTCCGTTGCTTCCGGTGAAGCTTTCATATTAAATTTCAGTCGAATTAATCCGTTCTCTTTTATTGTGGACAAAGCTGGATCAGAGAAGATTTGAGCTAATCTCTGCTTTGCCTTAAGGAAGCTGATTTACCAGAATCTGGTTGTATTCTGCTGATCAGGGACACGAACACCCTCAGACTGAGACGCTGCAGCCAGACACTAAGTAGAAACACAAGTTGTGTGAAAGCTGCAGACACACCGCAACTTATTTATTATTCAACACTGTGATAAAGTGTTTTCTGCTTCTGTGTTTCTGCAGCTTCCATCCTCACAGCAGCCGCCATGTGCCACAGTGACGCTTCCAATGAGTGTTACTTAAAGATAAAAGCTGCACAAACAAAGTTAACTGGAACAAGAGAGAGAGGCAGAGGTACAGAGAGTCGCCTCGAGAGGAATCAACAGAAAGCACCAGTTCAGGGATGAATCTGATCTAACAGCAGTTTGTCAGGAGGCGAAAAACAATGATAATGAAGCAAAAATCAACCAACAGCATCAAATCAGATTAAAACTGTTTCAACGGATATGATCTGAACTAACAACCAAGTTCTACACGACACTAAGACACAGAGACGATCCATCAATGAGGCTCAACCTCACAATCACTTCAGTCTCTAAAGCCTAAAGTCAGGTTGGAACCAAGAACCTTCATCTGCTCCACATCAACCTGAAGTGAGAGTTTAGAAGAAGAAGAAGAAGAAGAAGAAGAAGAAGAAGAAGAAGAAGAAGAAGAAGAAGAAGAAGAAGAAGAAGAAGAAGAAGAAGAAGAAGAAGAAGAAGAAGAAGAAGAAGAAGAAGAAGAAGATGAAGAAGAAGAAGAAGAAGAAGAAGAAGAAGAAGATGAAGAAGAAGAAGAAGAAGATGAAGAAGAAGAAGATGAAGAAGAAGAAGAAGAAGAAGAAGAAGAAGAAGATGAAGAAGAAGAAGAAGAAGATGAAGAAGAAGAAGAAGATGGAGAATATTCCTTTTGTTCTACAGCACTAATTGATTTCTACCACCAGCTGATGTTAGCATTAACAACATAACAATATAATTAGAATGGAATTAGAGTAGAGTTCGGTCCCAGTTCAGTCCTTGATGTTCCTCTGGCTGGTGAAACCTTGTTCTCCCTCTGTTCCCCGTGGTCCTGAATCCACTGAGCGAGCTGTGTTTAATCTGCGTTTCACTCGAGGCCTGATTTTCTGCAGCCATTGTTCAACGTGCTCGTACGAGTCTGATCTTATTAGGTTAGTCACATCTGTGTGGGAGGAGCCAGACGACTGGGAGGTCGTCTCCCAGTCGTGCGGAGGAGGTTGTGGTTCCAGCTCCAGCTGCTGAGCTGAGTGGAGCTGACAGAGCTGTAGGTTGAACCCACCAGCAGCAGACATGATCCTCCTCATGTGACAGATCACTGATGTATGGAGTCTGTGAGCAGCCTGACAGCTGCTGCATATTCAACAGGAAGGATCGGCGTCATGCTACCAGCGACACACGCGTGTTCCTGTGTCACATCATGTGACGATCACGTGTTCAGTGACGACAGGTTCGTTTCACTTTGTGTTTACACTTTATTTAATGTAACATCCACAGATTAAATACTGAGTCTCTGCTGCATGTTGACACTCAAGAGATTCAAGATTCAAGATTTTTATTGTCAGTTTTCGGTTTTACACAAGTACAATTTATATGAATCAAACTCCATGTTTACACCAGGACAGAGCTGCAGAGCGATCAGTCCATCTTCTTCTTCCTCATGTGAGTTTAACAGTGAAGGAGAGAAACTCAGTCCCACAGAATCAAACTGGCTCAGGACTGCTGCATCCACGAGTCCACTGACTTCACCTGCTGGGGGATCGGCTTACTGTCGTCTCACTGCTGCTTTAATGTGCTCTGGTGACATGTGTGTGTGTGTGTGTGTGTGTGGGTGCATCTTAAGCCTTTACCTCACCTGCAGTGTCTGTCAAAGTGTTGATATGTTAATTTTCAGTCTAATATCATGTTCTCTCCTGTGTCCTCATTAGCAGTTATCACAGCAGCGTCATGTCAGGCAGCGACAGCTTCCAACCTGGAAGACTCCCACAGGCACACAGACACACAGACACACACTGACACACACACACACACACACACACACACACACTCTTCTGGCTTTGTTGTCTCTCCTCCACACACATGCATCAAATATTGGTGTGACAAATATCTGATCCAAACAGGGCAGCCATTAATTGTGTCTGTGGATCTGAAGCGCTCTCAATAATAAAATAAAATTCAATCCTCTTCTACTTAGCCTTTGGCCCGGAGCACAACACGGGATGTGATTGTGTTTAATCCATCAGACGCTAAGCGGATCAGGGGAAGTTGCAGTTTGTGTTGAGCGCTCGTGATATTTCTCTCTCCCCGCGTGAGAATCTGACAACTTTCTGCATAATTAGCTGCAGAAAAGGGAAATAAATGATTTCTGTTATGAAAAATGATTTTTACAGCCCGAGGGAAAAGTAACTCAGTTTTGTTAAGTGTGACGAACACATAGAAAAAACAATCAAATAAAACAAACTTATTTCAAACCAGATATAAAAGAACCGTGTGAAAGAAGTTCATGATTTATAATCAACTCCTTCATCTTGATCACATTGATTCAAACTCATTTTAAGCTAAATTAGGAGCAAAGCTTTCATCTTCCATTACTTTATGATTCCCATTAAAGTGAAGCTTCTGGATGGAATCATCATCAGCTGCTGAACCAGCTCATCCAGGACTAATGGGAACCAGTTTAATTCAACGTGAAGCAGCAGGAGCCACGTTAACGGCTTCATCAGACTAATGAGAGACGGACTGGACACACAATGAAGACGCCTCTATTACACACAGACATGATAACAGCTGCTCTCACACACTGACACACACTGACACACACTGACACACACTGACACACACTGACACACACTGCACACACGTCTAATGGTCACAGGAAACACATCCTGTGGAAGCTGAGGATCAGAACTGGGAGCGCTGGTTTGTTTGAACTCATCATAACCAGTTGTATCACATGATGATGTCAGGACCACAGACTTCAGACTCTTCAGTTCAGTCTGAAGCTCTGAACATCTGGTGTGAGAGGTTCCTCAGAGCAGAAGAGGAGTTCTGGGTCTGGATCAAACTGACCCTGGTTCTGTTCCAGAGTGAAAACACTTTGTTGGACAGTTTGGACTTTTGGACCAATCACAGGAACTAGATACGCCGTCTACAAACCAATCAGAGTCAGGTACAGGAAGACTCCACCCACGTAGGTGATGAAGACAGGACGTATGATAGGACAGAATTCTCTCATCCCTAAATTACAACGTAAACCAAAAGTATCAGATGAGATGAAACTATGGAACCAACGTGAAGCTTCAGACTGGGATCAGAGAGTCGAGCTCTGTTGAGTCGTCTCATCCAGTCAAACAGAGTGTTTCTTTATTTGAGGACCAATCGGTCGAGGGTCTGAAGATCACAAAACATTTTTCATTTCATGGAACATTTGCACAGACGTGGATCCGTAGTTCCATCAGTGATCTGCTGCCAGTCGAGCTCTGGGTGTGTGTTGGACACGCTGCCTGTTGTGAAGTGATCTTCAAGGGTTCCTCCTGCAGCCCGACAGTTTATCACATCACAACATCACAGAGCCTGTTTGCTGCGCGTGTGAACATGTGTGTGTCGAAACATGAACACAAACAACCACACGGTGTCTGTCACACAGTGGGAGACGGCTCCTCGGCCGCCCGGGGACACCAGGACAAAGTTCCTCTCGCTTCTTCACTGTGAGGACTGTGCAGTAAACACAGGAGCTGTCACTCATCCTGTTCTCCAGTGTGTGAGTGAGAAACTCAATCTGCTGGTTTCACACGTTGTTCAGATCCTGAGATCAGCTGCTGACTGTGAGGTCACTGATCACTTCCCCTGCAGAGGCTCCCAGGAGCTGAGCTGAGGCCCCTGGGTCTGCAGGTTCTGGGTCATCAGGGTAACTTCAGGTTTATTTCAGGGTTTCCAGTCCTTTGAAGAAGGACAAATCACCATGGTAACTCGTGCTGAACGGCCAATCGGCTCCAGCGCAGGTCGAGTTCAGTAAGATCATCCACTGACCAATCAATTCCTTTAAATCAGGAGTAAATTCAGACCAGAAAGTCTTAATACACAACAAATATTTGCAATAAAAGCAGTGAAACAGAAAGACATTAAAAATGCATGGACAGCGAGATGTGGGAAAACAAAGCTTAAGAAAAACTTAAATAAGTAATGTTGCAAAGTTTATTTAAAAAAACACAAATGAGGAAATCTTTTGATTCAAAGTTTCTTTGGAGTCAAACAACTTTGTGACTTTCTCATCCTCTTGTAAACGAGACACAGATAATGGAAACGAGAGAGGATGTGTTTTGTGTTGTTTGAATATCGAGTGTGAGAACCAGAACTCTTCTGATAATATCAAGCTACAGTTTATATTTAAGCCTTTTTCATTCCAGGTTGGATTTTAGAGAGTTACCACAGAAGTGCCTGGGATCAGAAAACACATAAATCATTCATCTGAGTTAAAGACCATGAAGAAAACAGAATAATAAAGATGAAGACATGGACACTAACTCCATTCATCACTCTGTTCAGAGGCAAAGAACACAAACACAAACACTGAGTCAGGATCAGCCACAAAATCACAGTTCTTATTATAAATTCTGCAAATTGAACAACTTGGAAAAACAGCAAATCCAAAACTTAAGTGGTGACAACAAACGTCAGGTAAAGGTGGCAGAGATTTAGAATCAGTTCGTTCTGTGGTGTGTGTTTGTTTGGAGGCACTAGAGGGAACTGAGGTGTCCTGGTGGACGTCTGATGTTCTCTGTTGCTCCTTCACAGGCGAGCACGTGGAGGAGACTCTTCAATAGACCCACTGGTTTTTGAATTTTGGCAGAAAAACCCGTTGCTCACTTGAAACAAAAATGCTCACAGGCCCAGTTTCATGGAACAAGGAATCCAACGCCAGGGACGCTTTCAGCCCTCCGCCATTTCCCCGAGCCTGAAACACGTTGGTGGTTCCTGCTGGTGAAGCCAAGATGGCAGCTCCTGAGCCTGAGAGGGTTTCTGGTGCACGTTCAGGTACTGGTGGTGCTTCTCTGCAAGAGTCGGTGTGAACGGATCCTCTCACAGAAAGTGAGACACAGCAAATCACTGATCGTCGACTCGGGGCTTCCTCCTCCTCCTCCTCCTCCTCCTCCTCCTCCTCCTCCTCCTCCTCCTCCTCCTCTCCTCCTCCTCTTCCTCCTCCTGTGTGTGACCTGTGTCCTGCATCATTTCAACTCCTCTGCGATATCGTCTCCAGCGTTTCATGTTGTTTACAGCAGATGGCTGCACGTCGGACCGCTGGGTGGGAGACAGGGACGATCACTTCCTCTCTGAAGATGTGTAGATGGCTGCCTGACAGCCCAGTGAGCAGCAGAGAGAGAGAGAGAGGCTCGGAGACGGGGAGTAAACAAGCAGAGAACAGATGGATGGAGAGAACATGAGAGAAGGAGAAGTGGCTGCTTGTCAGAAGAACAGGGAAACGCAGCGATTAGAAGATTTGCATAAAAACATGAAAGGAGCAGAAGAAAGAGGAAAATATTTAAAGGAATAAGAGGAAGTTCACATGTTGGGACCAGTCAGTGAGGCTGACTCCGCTCAGGACTCACTGGGAAGCAGAGACTCAAACTGGAGCAGGGAGCAGAGGTTCCTGGCAGTGGGTCGGCCCTGTTTGGCAGCTGCTCCTGTTGAACACATTCAGTGGTGTCATCCCTTCATCCTCTCCGGCTCCACAGTCGGAGTTGGCAGCATCGAGCGTGAAGAACAAGGAAACATCCTCCATTGTTGCATCAGCAGAAAACAAACACACAAAAACATGTTTTTTACTAAAAACTGCACAGATCAGCGTGAAGGGTTTAACATGAGAAAAGCATGGAAACAGAAATTGTACAACTTAGTGTGTCTGCAATCTCTCTCTGACCAGCAGGGGGCGACTCCACTGGTAGTCTCTATAGATAAATGTACACCGGATGTAGTGGGGGGCGGATACCAGACTGTGATTGACAGCTAGTACCGCCCAATGGGTGCTCATTGAGAAAAAAGAAACACAAGCTAATTGGATCATTCTCATTGTTGCAGGATTGTGACGAACAACAACTACGATAAAAACGTCTGCAGATGAGAAATCCCACAATAAATGTTACATTTTACACTTAATACTTTTAGGTTGAATCCCGTTGAATGACCATCTATAAACTTAGGAATCAACTTGTCTCAGTTTGTGCTGTGATGCTCTGATTTTCATTTGTACGACTGGTTCCAGTGGGTGAGTAGAACTTTAAAACAGGAAACAGTTGAGACATGTGATTCTTCCTCCTGGTGCCACACTCCTCATCATAAACGTGATTTGATAAAACAAAGGTGCACAGTTGATTCCTCAGAGGTCACCTGCTGGTGATGCTCGGCTCTTCTGGATCCTGAGCACAGGAGTGATGACGACTGATGACGGCCCTTTGATGGGCTGATACCACAGGAAGCTGTGGAATGACCTGTCTGAGGAAATTAGATTTAACATTACGCTGCTTTTATTGCTTCTGAGTCCTCTGGTTCTGCTGTTGGTGCATTTTGTGTTTTGTGTAAATCACGGAGTAAATGCTCATTTGAAAGTTGTACTGTGGAAGACGACTGTTATGGTTCTGTCTACACCGACGAAGACATCCACTTGGACAGACGAGGACATCGCAGAGCAGGAACCTTCATCTTCTTTCATCTTGTGACACAACACAACTCTGTAATTGAACTTGTTTGTCTGTGATCATTTGAAATAAATGAGGCTGTCGTCGAACATTTGATGTTTCAAAGTGTTTGTGACGTGCGACCGACTTCAGGGGAGAAGGAACCGGACTGAGAGTGAGAGACAGAGACCACGAGACGACAGAGGAGAAGAGATGATGACGGTGAGACACAACAGGTAATTAAAGACCGACACAAAGTGAGAGAGACAGATAAAAGGGACGTGAGTGACGGAGACAGACAGACAGGTGGAGAGAGACAACAAATTAAAAGATGACAGGTTCATTTCCAGCTGTCTGTGTCGGTGTGTGAGAGACAAGTGTTTGGATTGGATTCCATTTCAACGTGTCAGTCCACAGGAGGACCTGACAGAGGACACCCCTGTCTGTCTGTAACAAGCTGTGGTGATGAGAAGAAATGAAACAGTAAACGACTGAGATCTGGTTCCACATCCATTAAAAACCAGCTGATGGTTCATTCAGCTAAAATCAATTAATCCAGTTAATTAAAAATCTAACATGAAATTCTCTGAACCCAGATCGTCCAGGAAAGAAGAGTCAATCTGAACCGATGTGACTTTACAACCTTATGACTGCATTCACTCTGAAGTCAACTTATTAAAATCACATCAGCAGCATTATTATTTATCATATTTAGCAGAAAAGAAACAAGAGATGGAAAGAAACTTTAAACTCACTCTGTACCGGCTCATCAATCGAAATAATCTGCAGCAGGAACATTAACCAGGATAAATATGTATTATTATGATGTTATTTAAATTATTTCAGTCTTAAAAGACAAAAGAAAGAATAAAGTTGTATTTATTTCTCTTAATATTTTCTTTATTCTTTTCAACACGTTTTGTGTTGAGACAAACAGTTAATATTATTTAACAGACACAAAACAGAGACAGCTCAGTGAAGCTGTTCTTCTCAAATTATATTTTCATTTTAAATAATATATCAGTGTCTTATAACTGTGTCTATATAAAGGTTTCTTCTTGTGATTTTCTTTTGAGGATTCTGATGTTTATTTTATTGTCTTCATGTTTTCTGCTTTTAAGCGTCTGGATTGTTTCATTGTCACTTTCATTTCTGTAAAGCACTTTAAGCTGCATTTTATGTTTTTAAAGGTGTAACATCCCTTATGTTTATTATTATTATACCAACACTTAATTTAATCATGACTTAATGTTTAATTTCCACCACTATGAGCACATCTAAGTGTTATGTGGAACCAAAGTGGCCACTGAGTGCAGGTACATTTTATTTTATTATCAACCGACCCAGAGTTTCCTGTTGATTCCAGTTTTCACGTTTTCATTTCAATCTGAACAAACTCTGTTTCTCTCTTGTATTTTACTTTTCCTTTAACTTCTGCAGGAACCTGCAGCACATGAGCATCTTCACGTTGTGTCTGGTTTCAGTGGCACAAACAGAACATTCAGTTTCAAGAGGATCAGAGCTCATCAGGAAACATAAGAGGAAACATTTAGTGCTTTGAAAGGAGACACTCGTCCTCTGATGTGGTTTCAGGTTCTTTAAGAGACGAGAGGGAACAAAAGTTCGAAAACACTTCAGAATCCCAGCGGAGGAGATGAAAGAGGAACAGGAGGTTGATCCGAGAGCAGGGAGAAGAACCAGGGATCTGCTCCTCGTCTGATTCAATATTCAGTTTGATATCAGAGTGTTCAAGTCGCCCGACACTCGTCCTGAATGAGCCACAGCTGCTGTTTGGCTCCTGACGCCTGAATGCAGCTTGTCACCGAGACGGGGAAACTTCCAGAGACCGAGGAGAAGAAGTTCCTCTAACACCACGGTTCATATCAAAGAATCAGCAGCACGTCACGTGTCATGGCTGAATGACACCGAAGATTCAAATTACATTTATCTGCTCCAACTTTTCATGTAGAAGAAAAATCTAAATCCAAATAATCTAAACTTAGAGAAACACAACTGGTTTGAAACCAGAGGAACCAGGGGAATAGGACGGACTCATAAAGGAAGGGAACCCAGATCACAGAACCTACATGGTGTCAGTGAAATGAATATTATAAAAGTAAAGAAGCTTCATTATCTGGAGCTGCAGCTTGTGAAGGGGTCAGAGGTGAGAGTCACAGACTCAGTTCTATGACTCACTTGTGGCTCAGATCTGTCAAACAGCAGCAGATCATCACTCCAGCTGCTCTGTGAAATATGTCTGCTCCATGTATGTGTGTGATGAACATATCTAAACTAAATGATGTTCAGATGAATAATATTAAAACCTGTATTATACTTCTCAGACCCTCTGAGAGCCTTTTCCACCAAGTGTAGCAGAGTAAACATTGATGAACGGCGAGTTGAAGGTCTGCGAGTGAAGCTGAACTTGTGGAGCAGAACCATTATCCCACAGAAGAAGCAGAACCATGGACGGTCACTGATGATTATACAAGAAGCAGTTTAATAAAATAGAGGAAAACTACTTTAGTAAATGTTTAATGAGTCAGGAAATGCATTCAAAACATCACTTAGATCTAAAGTGTTCACATTTAAAGTTTTTGTGATCAAATGAATCATCTTTATTTACAATGACAACACAAACAATCCTTTCAATAAATAGTTGTGTTGCTCTCGCACAGTTTCCAGCCGCTGGTCCGTGGGAAGAGTTTCATTTATCATAACATTTCATAACAGTGAACCTAAAGTAAACATCGTGTTCTATAGTTTTGAATATTCATCAGTGATTTTCATTCGGTGACCTGGACTCTGCAGACACCTCCTGAGCCTCAGCTGGAGCAGGAAGTCTCCAGGAACTCTGTAGATGTCTTCATTCACGTTATAAAATAAAATGATATATCTGTTT
>CM076719.1:1000589-1058089 GCA_038501795.1 Pseudopleuronectes americanus
GCTTCGCTCTGCCGACGCTTCACAGCAGCGACTCATCTCTGTGTGGTGTGGATGTGACCCTGAGCTGCTCCACTGAGGTCACAGCTCGGCTCGGCTTCACCTTGGAACAGTGAGAATTATTCAGCTCTCTGAACGACTTGTTTTCAGAGTCTCTCCGGAGGACGAGCTTCTGTCGACTCTCAGCTCGGATCTGACACCTCTTTGTTCTTGTTTCATTCCTGTGTGAACATTTAACTTTATCATCTGACTCCTGAAGGTTGAGTGTTTTTAGAGTTCTTGTGACGAGGAGAAGATTCAACTCTCAAGTTTTCTAAAGGCAAAAAAAAACTGATTTCCCCAAATTGCAGTTTGCAGATTGTAGTTTCCAGCATCAACATTCGGTTTATCTTTATTAGAAATAACCTGAAAAACAGGCAAACAAGCAAAGATAAAGAATCAAATACAGGTTGAACGTTAAGTTCTGAATCTGAGGGGCCAGAAACAATGTTTTAATGTTGTTTCCATTTTCCACAACCAGCAACATCAACATCATCACCACATGTTGCTGTGAGACAAGGAAATGAATCTCACACCATCACACCTGAGAACACAGGAAGTGGAACAGCTGAGGTGAAAAGTAAGAGCAGGGAATTCTGTTCAAAGAGCGAGGACGAGGACGAGGTGGAACTGTTACTGACAGGAAGTGTGAAACCTGGAGACACAGAGGAAGGAGAGGACGAGGAGACAAGGAGGAGGAGGAAGGAGAGGACGAGGAGATGAGGACAGAAGACGAGCAGGAGAAGGAAGGAGGAGGTAGGAGAGGAGGAGGAGACGAGGAGAAGGAGGAAGGATAGGACGAGGAGACAAGGAGGAGGAGGAAGGAGAGGACGAGGAGACAAGGAGGAGGAGGAAGGAGAGGACGAGGAGATGAGGACAGAAGACGAGCAGGAGAAGGAAGGAGGAGGTAGGAGAGGACGAGGAGACAAGGAGGAGGAGGAAGGAGGGGACGAGGAGCTGAGGACAGAAGACGAGCAGGAGGAGGAAGGAGAGGACGAGGAGACGAGGAGGAGGAGGTAGGAGAGGAGGAGAGGAGGAGGAGACGAGGAGAAGGAGGAAGGAGAGGAGGAGGAGCTGAGGACAGAAGACGAGCAGGAGGAGGAAGGAGAGGACGAGGAGACGAGGAGGAGGAGGTAGGAGAGGAGGAGAGGAGGAGGAGACGAGGAGAAGGAGGAAGGAGAGGAGGAGGAGCTGAGGACAGAAGACGAGCAGGAGAAGGAAGGAGGAGGTAGGAGAGGAGGAGGAGACGAGGAGAAGGAGGAAGGAGGGGACGAGGAGATGAGGACAGAAGACGAGCAGGAGGAGGAAGGAGAGGACAAGGAGACGAGGAGGAGGAGGAAGGAGAGGACAAGGAGACGAGGAGGAGGAGGTAGGAGAGGAGGAGGAGACGAGGAGAAGGAGGAAGGAGAGGAGGAGGGGACGAGGAGAAGGAGGAAGGATAGGACGAGGAGCTGAGGAGTGAAGCATCAGGGGGAGGAGACGAGGACAGAAGACGAGGAGGAAGGAGAGGAGTCAGAACCACGTGGGGACAGACACCATCCTCCACACAGGGACGTGACAGCCGGGGGACGTTTGGCTTCACTTGCAACACTTTTCTCGATCGTCTCTGAAGTAGAGCAGCAGCCGTCGGAAAGAGGATCAAGAGCTTTGGTGAAGAGGAGCCAGGAGATGTTGTGTTGTACCTCACACGCTGCCTGGTTCCTCCTGCTGGCTCCTCGTTCACCTCCTCTCTGTTCACACATGACTCCGGCTCAGTGAGACGCTCCCACTCAGAGGAGAATGTTCATCAACTTCATCCAGCGTTTAAAAATAAACTCAACGAGCTGATTTCTGGATCAGAAGTGGGAGATTTTAATTGGGAGTTTTAAACGTGACTGTGGGAGGAGCAGCCTCTTAAATTCAAAGTGCTCCTGTTCTGCTGCTGCCCATCACTAAATAAACTTATTCAAATCTTTTCTTCTCACTGCAGAATTCTGCAGCAGTGGAACAGTTTTACACTGATTTGTCTAAATGAAACATTGTAGGTAAAATAACATGTTCAGAATTCAATGATCCCTTTAAGACTGTCATATAACTGTGGCTTTAGAATATAGAGCGTAACATTGTGGTTCCAGGAGTACCACAATGCTCTGGACGTCCGGTGGTTATCAAACCTGTGATCAGAGGATCAGAGCAGCCGGCGCTCGGTGGGACCGCCCTCTGATCCCCCTCGCCAAATCAGGTCCCCGTGGAGTGGAACGGCATTATGGGAGTATTTGACCTACTTGTCCTCAGAGGAGGATATGGAATAATTCTGCAGTGTTAAGTTGTGTTTACACGTTGGAAAATAACCACAAATAAAACCAGATTTAATGTAATGAGTTAACATCAGAGCCCGAGATGCTGTTTAGTGAACAAACACATTCTACTCGCTCACGTAATGTGGAGTTTGAAATAATCACCAATAATCTGAGGCTCACAGCAGGAAGTGATGTGTTTGTTCAGATCTGATTCAGATTGTGTTTTTTCTCCTGTGGCCGACTGAATGTGTCATAAACAGGGAAACACAGAGAAGAGACAGTTTCATTATTTAACTGCTCGATGGAAACCAGAGGCCGACAGACAATAAAACCAGTCCCCTGCAATTTGTGCCCCAGCGCTGAGGGGCCTTTAATGGACGAGGGTCTGCGGGGGGCGGGGTGTGTGTGGTCCTCTGGTGAGGGTGAAGGTTCTCTCACAGCTCCACAATAATAAATCATAAATCTGCTCCTGTGTGAAGATACACATCATGCTCTGGATTCAGAGCCACTGTTGATCCTGAGCCTCAGACACTGAGTGGGGAGATGGTGATGAATGCTGCCCCCCTGTGGCCAACAAGGGAACAACACCACCACAGCTGCTGTTCAATGGAAGTTTTGAACGCAGGATAAAGAGAAATATCTCTTCTGCTTCCAAGTCGCACCAGTTCACAAGGATTCATGTCTTCTCATGTGGTGAGGTCCCGGTGGAGAAGGTGCAGTGTGAGCAGCTAGACTGAAATCAAGAGGAGGAGGAGAAGGTGTCACCTGTTTCTGATCTGAACCAATCGAAACCCGTCATCTGAGGCCGGAGGTGAACTATGATCATATTCATTCACTTCTCAGACAGAACCAGATGGTCGTGGGTTTTTAAGGCCAAAAACCGAGAGTCACTTAATTGTGGGGGAAACACACACACACACACACACACACCACACACACACACACACACACACACACACACCTCGCTGTGAAGGACTGAATCACACACTCACTTATTAATTCATCACACACTCACAGAATGAGTCACTCGGCTTCTCCCTCATTGGATCAGTTTAAACACAGAGACGAGCCTCGGGCCACGGAGACCAGGGAAATGCTAAACAGGAGCAAAAAGACTTTTTATTATTATTATTATTTTATAATTAAAAGTGAACTCTTCACATTGCTATACATTCTTAAAAAGGTTTATTCATTTCAGACTCATCAAGTATTCAAATGTTTATAGAGACTTTTTATTAGAAGAGAAGAAACGTGCTGTTCATAAATTGCTATTTACATTAAAAAAATTACGATTTTACATGAATGATAAAATAACTATAGCAACACAAGGATAATTTATGTCACATCCTTTCAGTACATATTTCTTTTCTTTTAATTACATTATATTACTTTTATTTTGTTTGCAATTCCAATGAGAATATTAATATAAATAAGCCTCTTTACTTTAAATGTAAAGTTTGCAGGAGAACGATTTACACGGAGCTTCTTCACCTCGATGAGAACTTGTGCTGTCGTGGATTTCTCAGGATTAAGAAGAGGATTAATTTGGTTTTAGCAAATGTACAAAACTGCTTCCAGTAAACAACACACAACTCTGATATTTAAATAAACAGAGCTGCTAACCTCTGTTACTTCCCCCCCACACACACACACAAACACACACAAGAAAAAAACTAAACCTGGGAAACGAACTAAACACTGGTCCTTGGGTTCTGAAATGTAACGGAGGGACCAACTTTCATCTAAATCTATCAAAAAGACAGAATGACAGAAAGATGGGACTTGAACCCAGAGACAGTGGAGACAGAGAGGAGGTCGCAAACACAAAGGGACAAATGACAAACTCTAAGAAAACACAAAACCAACAACACAAACTCAGAGAAGCAAGTGAAGCTGTTGAGCCTCTGACAGCAAACAAGCAAGTGAACCAGGAAACCAAACCTTCTTATCCCATGATGCAACCGCACACACACACACACACACACACACACACAGACACACACACACACACACATACACACATACACACATACACACATACACACACTGCTCCTTCCAGTTAAACCTTCAGCTGGTGCTGACATCGAGCTTCTGTGCAATAAAGACGTGACGTATTGATTTGCCATCGATCACGGTGACACGGCTGAACGTCCACTTCACCAGTCAGTCAGTTCTACTGGGAGCGATGGTCCCACTGGTTTGCTACAGGTCCCAGAGGAAACATGAGCTGAGTGATGACTGGTCCACTGGGAATCCACTGGACCAGTTCCACACGATGAAGCGTCAGATCAAGATGAGGACTGTCAATCACGATCAGGCTCATTGGTGCTGCGGCAGGTGGAGGTTAAAGGCCGTGTTAACCTTTGACCCCTGCACTGACTCCACTGTGACCTCCTGGTGATCGACAGAAACATGACGACCTCAGAACATAGATTCGTCTTCTGGACTTTCATATTAAAGCAACACTGTGTAACTGTTACTGAGCAGCAGCGCCCCCTGCAGCCACACGTGGTGATGACATCTCAGGCTGACTCTGAGTCACTGAACTGAAACAACTTCATTGAAGTAACCAGCAATTATATTTCATCTTTAAACAGTTTAATCCCACTTTTCATGAAAACGACATTTTAAAAAGCTAAAACACACACTAACAAATGTCATTCTGAATTTTATATATAAAAACAATCTGTTTAAAATACCTCTGCAGCAGAGATTGTGGAGGCAGGAGATCAGCAGCTCATATTAACGACTGAGTCGAATGTGGCTAAACGATGGTTCTAAGAATTCATTAGACTTTTTATGTGAGTCATGATAACAAGGTCAGATTCAATCACACAGCCGCCGCTCAACTCTCTCTCTGAAAGTTTGGTTCCTCTTACTAACAACTTTGAACAACCTCTAAAAACGTGATCGCCACCGGCTACAACACACACACACACACACACACACACACACACACACACACACACACACACACACACACACACACACACACACACACACACAACTCTCTGGTGTAGAGCTGCCTCAGTCTCTCTCACTCTCTATCTCTCTCTCTCTCTATCTATCTATCTCTCTCTCTCTCTCTCTCTCTCTCTCTCTCTCTCTCTCTCACTCTCTCTCTCTCTCTCACTGCTCTGGTGACTCAGCAAAAAGCCTCAACTCACTCCTCTCAGTTTGTTCTCTAACAGAAGCACGTGTGTGTGTTCTCTGTCCCGTGAGTTCTGATGAGTCGTCCCACCCGGTCCAGCCACTGCTCAAAGGGACGAGTGAATCTTTGGCTCCAGAAGTAGTGGAAGTTATTTGCAGGTTTTTGAAACGTGTCGGTCTCGTGTTCGACATCGTGAACAGAAGAGAAGCTGAGGAGCTCTGTCACCTCGTTTCCTTCACCTCCGCTCAGTCGATTAAAACCTGTGTCTCCTGCAGACAGAAGCCAGATGTTAGTGGGTTTTTTGTGTTTTTGTGAATGTGGCTCAACAGTGACTTGCATGAGGTTCCATACTGGATGAAATCTGGAGATCTGTTGTTATCTGTTGGATCAGGATTAATCCCGTCTCCATGATCCACTCGGCGTCCTGCAGCCACGAGGTCGAGGTTGTGTCCTCTCCTCTCGTACGATGTCGAGTTGTCTAAGCACCTGATTGTGCGTTTCATCAGTGAGGCCTTTTGTTCCCTACATCCGGGGAGGAGTGAGACGTCGTCTCTTGGCAGAGTTGAGGTGAAGGATCTCGGTGGAGATCCTCTGGAGTGGGCAGCACTTCTATCAGTGACTCAGTCTGATGTCACCTCAGCATCTCTGAGGCTGAGTCTCTGCATCAGAAGAAACATTCCAGACTGAAGTAACTCACAAAGCTCCTGTCATCATCATCCTGTGAACAGCTTTGTAGCCCCGACTCTCTGATGGTTGTTTTGGTTTCGGCAGTTGACATCGTCTCCACGAGCAGAAAGAAACGACTGTCTCTTAAAATGAAGTTTAAAATGTCAAAAATACAGATCTGTCTGTGGAAGGGAGAGAAGCACTGAGCCCACATGGATCCTCAGGAGCTGCAGCCATGATGCTCCTGCATTATGCATACCAGGAAATAAATATAGCTTTTACAACACACAAGTGCATTTAATCTATTAAACAAGAGCGAGAAGGTTAGAGTCTGGATGGGGCCCCAGGCATCTGATAATAAGTTCCTGCTTGGGGGCCCGCTGGCAAATTGAGGGCCCTTGATTATGCAAGTTAAGTTTTTATTAAGTAGCCATTATTATTCCTTCATTGAGATAAACACACACTCACCACTTTGTAAAGAGAACCTGTAGAATCGAATGCAGGTCAACACAACACCTCAGCAGTAAAGAGACACACAACGCTTCAGCCCTTCGTCCTGAGGATGTGTGCGTCGCCTGATCATTAACACTTAGGAACCTCCTCATATAGTGTGTTTAATGTGTGTTTGATTCTGTAGTTTGAACCATGTCCCAGCTGCAAACATGGAGGAGGCTTCATGAACTATACCACAGCCACATTTTTACAGCTTCATGATGATCACATATATCAGATAATAACACAGAAGCAGCTAATGCATGAAACTATAAAGAAAATGTCATTTCTGTCGGTGCTGAACCAGCGTCTGTGTGCAGCAGCATTCACTGTGTGTGTTCATGTATGTGTTGTTTCAGATCAGCAGTTGTGTGTCCCTGAGTGGCGTGTGTCTTCCTGAGATGAGATGAACCCACTCTCCTCTGTGAGCTGGGAACTGGGAGGTCTCGGAGGAAAGCTGGTTCCCATTCTGGGCCAATTGTTGTGGGGTTTCACATTCGTTGTGTCCTCGTGTGCTCTTTGTTAGCATCTAAAGAAAAGACTCACACTGAGAGTTCAGCTGTGTTCAGCACACATACCCACACACACACACACACACAGATAGACAGACACACATATGCACAGCTGAAGATGCAGCAGGAAGAAATGAGGAAATGATGGCGCAGATAAAATACTGATTTAAAAAAGTGAAATGTCCCGGGCAGTGATAACAGATGTTCTGCAGAGGTGATGAGGGAGCATCGGCAAAATGATAAAATGAACCAAGGTAAATAAAAGAGGGCAGGGAGTGAGAGAGGGAGAGAGAGAGAGGGAGAGAGAGAGAGAGAGAGGGAGGGATAGAGGGCGAGAGAGAGAGAGAGAGAGAGAGTGAGAGAGAGAGAGGGAGAGAACATACGGACGAGTGCAACAGGCAAGACAACTTTTAATTTGTTAAGATTGTTTGGTTTAGTCAGAAGTTAAATACGTTTGGACCAATCACAGGAAGTAGAGACAGAATTGAACAACAGAAGAAGAATAGAAACTTCTATATCTACACAATCCATGAATCTGTACACACACAGTGGCTTGTGTGTCACGCAGCTGCTGCAGATATTAACATTCTTGTTGTTTTCTCATCTGAGGATCTGGACTAATGAGGCCAATTTGTTTCCCCCGCCGACACGATCAGAAGCGTTCATTGTGTTGTGATGTTTGTGTTGTGATGTTTGCTGTGCAGCCGGGTCTCACACATCACGGCTCTGGTGTAATAGCACGAGCAATAAAGGTTTTTTATGGCATCTATCAGCCGGGAGTCGAACCTTTATTGCAGCCGGAACGGCCTCATTAACCTCGGCCTGCCCAGGCGCTCTGTATTAACATGGAGATTTAATTAACTGTCAAAACGTTACAGTACAAGACGTCTCGACACCAGTGTGAGTGTGTGTGTGTGTGTGTGTCAGTGTGTGTGTGGGTTTGTGTGTGTGTGTGTTTTGTGTGTGTGAGTGTGTGTGTGAAAGTGTGTGAAAGTGTGTGAGTGTGGAAGAGGGAAAGAAGTGTGCGTTTGTCAGCTGTTTATTACCAGGCTTTTTAAACAAGGAAGTCAGTGTACACGTGTGTTTGTCTTGTTGTGTGTTGTGTGTTGTGTGTTGTGTGTTGTGTGTTGTGTGTTGTGTGTTGTGTGTTGTGTGTTGTGTGTTGTGTATGCTGTGTTGTGTTGAGTGAGGCCAGGCATCAGGATGCTGAACGTCATCCTCTTCTCATTATAGCATCAATCAGGAACCGGTTCGTCCTTGCTTCCTTTTCCTCGCTCACTATCCATCCTTCATCCTTCTCCATGCTTCCTCTCTCCTTTAGTTCATTTCCTCACCTGTCACCTTCCTCTGAGATGCCTCGGCCCCTCCCTCCTTTCATCCGACTGGTCTTCAGCTCGATGTCAGTGTTGATCGGCTCCAGCTCGACCTTCAGAGGTCAAACTCAGATCCTGGAGTTTGTATTAATTCATGAAGCACTTCCTGTTTAATTCTAACATGTGATCAACACATAGGAGACTAACTTGTGATATAAATGTCTGTTTATAAAACACACACACACACACACACACACACCCAGCGGCTGCTCTGTTTGAGCTCTGCTGCTCTGCCAGAGTCACATTGTGTCATCGTTCCCGTAGCTCCGTGATGAAGTGAAACAATAAAACTGGAAAATGTTTCCACTCTTATTTATTGTGGCCTCGGCAGGTTTTCAGTTCAGTGATGGTGTTTTCAAACAGTTTGTCATTTACCGGCAGATGAGATTTATTCTCCTGCTCGACAAAGTCCTCACGACAACACAAAAACACACAACTCAGCTGAGTGTTTGTGTTCTTGACCTCGAGGAGGAAGAAGCTCACGTCACTCAAGCTGTCGGCTGTTGTGTACGGGTTCATGCTGATTGATTGATTGATTGATTGATTATATTGATTGATTGATTGATTGATTGATTGATTGATTGATTGACTCAGTCGTTGTCTGCTGGAGTCTCCAGTCGATCATTTCAGTAACATAACAAGTTATAATCTAAGAAACTTCTGTTGAATGCAAAATCTCAGGAGTTCATCTTATCCACATCCGTTGCATATAAAGAAATATTTATTACTTTATTCATGTACATTTTCAAAGAGGCTCAAAATAAAACTGCATATTGATTCGTTGAATCACTTTCCCTTTCTTGTATGTTTTGTCCATTTCTTCTCCTTTATTACTTCTTTACTTTTTCATAATGCTGATACTTCTCCACTGTTCTCTCTCCAAACAGAGACCCCGTTCTTAAACATTTGGACCCACTCACCCTCTAACTTTTTCTTTTTATCTCCAGAAGGTTATTGTGTCTGGGCCGATGCTTATTGAGTGTTATTGTTAGTTATTGTGATAACCTCCAGTCTGGTTTCAGACGTATCAGAGACAGGGTTAGAAGGTAACAGACGAGCTCTGTGCAGATACAGGTGAGAGCTTCGTTCTCCTCCTGCTGGACACGAGCAGACCACTCCATCCTGAGACCTGGGTCCGTCTCTCCTCTTAATGCAACTCTCTTATCGGCCTAATAACCATAAACAAGAAATGGGAATAAATCAGGACGAGGACGCAGCAGCAAAAAGCCTTTGAGAATAAAAAGGGTCTGAGAAGAGATTTAAAACACAGAGTTTACTGAGGTGACGTCCAGAGGAAGATCGTCTCAGAAACAGAAAATACAGCTGATTAGGATTCCACGTTTATTCCAGGTTAGAGCTGCACACAAGTTTTACCAGTCGATTCGTCACTGGTTCCCAGTCAGACTCTGTTATGAACTCATCTTTAAGAGAACTCATTAATCTCTGCTGCTCAAAGAGTTGATCGTTAAAACTCACACGCAGAGTCTGGACCTAAAAATCTATCTATATTGGATCATTAGTAATGAACCAGTAACAAACTGCTAATGCATGGTGGTCAATAGCACACACACACACACACACACACACACACACACACACACACACACACACACATACTCTTCCAAAAACATCAACAAACATTCTTGGCTGTGGAGTTAAAAAATTCTGAATCTGCTGTAATTTGCCCTCTAATCAAAAGATGGTATCTGTCTCGAATCTCAAGCAGTGACCTGGACACACACACACACACACACACACACACACACACACACACACAGACACACACACACACACAGACACACACACACACAGACACACACACACTTCCAGGCGTCACAGCTCAGCTGAGTGACCTCGGGTGTCGCTGTAGTTTCTGGTTATTAAAACGCATGGAAACAGCTGTAATGAAATAGTTGTAGATTAAAGTTTGGAGCGAGTGCAGGAAGGAAGCATGGCCGCTCTGTCATAATGGAACAAGGCCCAGAAGGCCCAGCAGGTTATTGTCTTTTATTTGGAGCTGTAAATTAACAGCAGAACAACATGGTGGTGTTTCATCCGGCTGTGGAAGTCAGAGGAGGCCTGTGCTCTGTCCTCTTGTGGACATGATGCAGAAACTCTTGAGAAGTCAGATCATCTACAGCCGTGGTCAACAACCTCCTCAAGTCCAAGATCACTCTCATTATTCCAAATGCTCAGTTCAAATGTTCTCTACCATGCAGCTTGGTCAGTACAGAGCCACCGAGCTGCCTGCTGTCAGCTGATGGAGGATTCAACCCCAGAACCTCCTGTAGGAGATGTGATTAAAACAATTTAAATCTTCTCTCAATCAAACCTATTACAAAAGACCTAGTTTAACATCTGGATGAAGCAGCGTTGCATCATGGGAGTTGTTGTCCTCTTGGCTTCACTGATGAGGTAATGGAGTTAAATACGTTTTGTTATTGAAGGACTCTCAACTGATTTAATAAAAGTGGAACTTGTGTGATAACTATCTGTCCTCCTCAAATCCCCGGAGCGCTCAGCTGAGGGTCGGTGCTGCAGCCGGAGGCAGGAAGTGTAACTTCTGAAGAGATCACAAGTTTGTGCACAATACACAACGGCGTCGGCCCTCATCACCAAAGACTGTGTGTGTCTTTCTAAGTTCACGTCTTCTGTGTGTTGGCCTCTCTTTTTAATCTACTTGTATTCTTATTGTAATTTCCTGAAACATTGATGCAAGATCTTCATCAGTCATTAAGTTACCAGAGAAAGAACAAGGTCGTTAACCTTTGACCTGATTAACATTGGACACAAACAGGGGTTTGAATCGACACTGTGTAAAGAACTTGATGAAGATCGAGTCTCAAACCAGACAATAACCAACGGGGTGAATGAAAAGTCGAAAATGCTTCTGAAGGGGCGGACAGTTCTGATGTTATAATTCTACAGCCGACTTCAAAATCAAATTGGTTTGAGGATCTCAGCAGAAATCTGAAACATTAATTATCAGAGTATCATCAGACACAGTGTTGAGGAACTGCTGACGTGTAATCACAGCTTTCTGTCACCTAACCCCGCCCCCCCGTCCTTTTTTTTTATGTCAAACTCCGGCAGAATAAATATGATTCCTGTAAAGAGTTATTCAAAGTTTTCTTTGATCCAAATAAAAGTTTACAGCTTATTTTCAGAAATGTTCCTTTTTTAAAGTTTCTGACTGGTTCATTAATCTCTGTTTGTTTCTGATTCCTCTTCAGTGTCGTTCCCTCTCCAGCTTCAGTTCCACGTTTGGCTTGGCTTTCATTTGCATCTCATTAATACACACCAGTGAGTCAGCACTGCTCCTGCCACACACACACACACACACACACACACACACACACACACACACACACGTCATGCAGTGGTAGGATGTCAGCCAGACCTCTGAGTTAACTTCTATGAATAATTAAAAAGCTACAAAAATGTATTTTGGTCGACTCTCGGGGGAAATCAGGGAACTGGATGGAGCTCTCTCTCTCTCTCTCTCTCTCTCTCTCTCTCTCTCTCTCTCTCTACTCTCTCTCTCTCTCTCTCTCTCTCTCTCCCTCTGTCTCTCTCTCTCTCTCTCTCTCTCTCTCTCTCTCTCTCTCTCTCTCTCTCTCTCTCTCTCTCTCTCTCTCTCTCTCTCTCTCTCTCTCTGTCTCTCACTGCAACTCAAATTTTTGGTCTTAAAGCCACTGAAGTTAATTGGAGTTTAGATATTAAATTGAAAATGCTGCTTTCAAAGGTGTTTTCTCTTCTTTGCCTCAGCCTCTGTCTCTGACACTTCTGTGACAGCATCTGATCGGCTTGGTTTTCGACCGCCCGGGAATCGAACCCCACCGACAGATGCCAGTGTGTTTTATTAACTGACAGTTTGTTGAAGGATTAGTTCAAACCAATCCCTGTCCAGCAGCTCCCAGCGATACAGGGACTGAGAGCTGCCACAGTGAGACTCCCACAAAGCTCAGAGCGTCTTCACAGATCGAACACTCAGGGTTGTGTTGTGGTGTAGTTTGTTGTGTAGTTTGCTCGTTTGAAATTAAAGTTTAACGTCTCTGAAGAGTAACTCAGTCGTGTTTTTGTCGCCCCCTAGTGGTTCCATCCTTGCTGCTGCAATGCACTGGCGCACTTCAGCTCTGACATCACTGGGCTGGGAGGAGCTAAAGTTCCATCTAATGACTGTAAATAAAATAAACGTAGACTCCGAGTTCAGACAGTGAAGCCGACGTGTAGTTGTAAATTATGAACGATTTATGTGAATAAGGTGAATTTTCAAATTGGGCCTAAATCACATGAACATCTGGGCTGCATTGACCCATGAACCTGCAAGAGAGGAAAAACCAAAACGTGTTGAGATTTCACATATTATCATCGTCAAGAACCACAGTGAAACTTCTTCCACTGCTTCTGTGAAACTGTTCTTTTCCTTTCAGAGTAAAACATGAACCATGATGATGATGTTGTTTTCTTCTGCAGCTTTGCCAGAGGGAAGCATTTTCACAGGACGCGAAAATTTCTCATCACACCGGCACAAATCTAACCTTAGTACCTGAAATGTCTTTATAGCCGAGCCAATCATTGTGATTCCACTGCCAGGTCCTGTATGTGCATGTAAATGTGTCACCAACTGTTTACCAGCAGAGCCAAGCTTTTCATATTAGCACTGATATGGTACTCAGCGTTCTTTATAGCCGAGCCAACCGCTGCCGAGGACAGAGCCGGCATGTCTGTGTCTGTGTAAATCTTATCAGCGTCTGCCACCGGGCCAAACGCTGCACATTAGTGTTGATGCTCCACAACAAACAGCACCCAGAGCTCCACTGGTTCCCAAACACTGCAAATCAGAGAGCAGGGGGGGCGTGACGTAGCGGGGGGGACGACGGGGGACGGGGGGGGGACAAACAAGAGGGAGGAAGAGCAGAGCGTGGAACTAGTGAGCAGAGCAAGACAGAGGGAGGAAGAGCAGAGGAAGAGGTGCAGAGAGAGAGGAGACGATGCGACAGGAGGAGAGAGAGAGAGAGAGAGAGAGAGAGAGAGAGAGAGACAGAGAGAGAGAGAGAGAGAGAGAGAGAGAGAGAGAGAGAGAGCGAGAGAGAGAGAGGTGGAGCATGTCCTGGATCTGTCCCGGCTGCAGACCGGCCAAGTTTCCACATTAACACTCAGATAAGAGCTTAGCACCAAACAGCAGCTCTGCAGCCAACAGGCCACAGTGAACAGAGCATTATCCATCACAATAACAGGGCCAGGTGGTGAAAGCTCATATGTTGGGCCTGGATCAACGGGGCCCACTGCAGTTATTACCAGAGTTATTACATCAACACATAACTGACGCCTGTCATTGTCCGATATGGAATTTTAAAAAAAAACGTTTCATGCACCAGAATCAACCTTTTTAAATCCAAAACCCAGACGTTTATTCAAATATGCAAAAAGTTAATTTAAAAGAAACCTGGAAAATACGAGGTCGGCCCATTAGAACCTGTCAGTCGGGACCTGGTGCACTTCATGTTTCGACGGGGGAGAAGAGGAGCAGCACAGGGAGCAGATGAAATACTGTGTTGTGTAACTGTTACAGGGGATCGGTGCAGAGGAGGAACATCACAACAAGTGCAACACAAACCATTAAACCCAGCGTCCAGGAGTTATTCTTTTGTTCTGATGTGATTACCTCTTACTGGTTTTCACCCACTTTCCACCTCAGCCAAAAAAACAACTTTTAAATATAATATATAAAAACCTAATGTGACTTAAAGTAATGTTTTTAAAAGTGTGCGATTGTGTTGCTCTTCCAAGTGAATAAACTGCAAACAACTGTTGTGTAAAAAAACATTTCAACAATACAAATGTTTTCAGTTAATTCCCTTGTCCCTTTTATCACAGTTTGATTTATTCCTCTGTTATTGTGTTTCCTCTTGTTGTGCAGTGACTTGACTTCAGTCCATTAGAGACAGTCCGGTCCTCAGAGGTTGTCTCACCTCAGGAGGACTTCAGTCCCCATGAGGACGATCGGTCCTCACAAGAGTGGTACTTACACTGGAACAGATTCCAATGTGTGTACAAACACATGTTCAGCAGGAAGTATTGATTCACAAACACACACACTGCTTGTTAATGATTTTCTGGAGCCACACACAAACACACAGAAATGTAAAGACGAACAGAGCCACTCATGTAGCTTATAGTAGAGGCTCAGACACACACAGAGAGACACACACAGACACACACACAGACACACGCAGAATGAGCACATGTTACATGCTGAGGTCAGAGTAGCTGAGGTGTAAATGCAGCCTCACACTCTCCACAGACCTTTCTCTGATATTACAATGAATTATTTATACAGCAGAGGCTGAGTGTGTGTCTGTGCTTGTGTATTGGGTGTACGTGTGTGTGTGTGTGTGTGTGTGTGTGTGTGTGTGTGTGTGTGTGTGTGTGTGTGTGTGCATGTGTGAATTTGTACCTTTCCCCCCTCGGTGGGGCAGCAGGTGTGAGTCTGAGCACTCCATCCATGATTCATGGACTGAATCCTAACCAGCGAATTGGAGGGAGGACGACTGGTGTCCACTGAGCGATCGTGTTGCAGGGAGAATATAGAGCGGCCATTATTCTCCTCCTCCTCTTTGGACATGGACACGTCCTACAGGGGAACTGGATGTGTCTCCATGTTCTTGAATTAAATCCCAGTCAAACCAGTGTTAGTTCCTCCCCCAGTATCCTCCGTCCCCTCGGTCCTCTGGAACCCAGTTCAACATGCTTCTCCAAAAACATACATTTCTCTTCATCATCAGTAAACAGCCGCTCTGTTAGAAGGAGACCTCGAAACATCCAATGTCGTGGAGGAGGTGAAACATTCCCTCTTTCCAGTCGTGCTGCGTTCAAGGTCGACTCTGTCCCACATCACGTATTCTGTTTGAATGGAGAGGATGTAACGTGGACAAGCCTGTTGCATCATGGGTAATCTGTAGGCTCAATGTGGACAGACTGTCTCTCGTCCCTTTGTCTCTGTCCCAGTTGAAGCTACAGTCACTTCTACAGAAGGAGTCATTTAATAAAGGATGTTGAAACAGAGCAGCCGTATCCAGAGCAGCCGTCTGGGGACAAACAGATTAGATTGTGTTGTTTAGTCCGACTTCGTTTTGCTCTGTGCGATCCATGAACACCGTCTGAGAGCAAACACACAACTAACCGCTGCCTCAGTGTGAGGGTCTGATACAACCTGTGTGAAGACAATTATTTGTTTCAGAGTGATAAACAGCAACAAGCTCACGTGAACTCAACTCGTCAAGTTTCTCCTCCAAACCAGTTCTGCTGCCTTCTGTGTGTTTGTGTGTCGCTTTCAGGAGACGTACACAAATATGGACGAAACAAACTCAGACACTAACACAAGGTTTCTAACGTTAATCATAATCGAGCCTGAAGTAAACAAACTGAATCTTCTTTCCACCGGTCGAAAAGGAAACGTTCAGGAAGCAACACCCCAAAATCCCTGCCTGTAGTTTATACTGGTTTCACTGGGACCAGGAGAACAGGAAGTGGAAAGCTGGTGGATCTACATGTGATGATGGAGGGAGAGTGAAGGAAGAAATGAAAGAACTGAGAGAAATAAAAGAAGTTGATAAAGAAATGGTTAAGGGGTGGGGGGGGATGGATCAAAGGAGTGAACAACCAATCAGAGCAGTGCAAAGAATAAGAACATGGAGATATTTACATGAGGAAAGATAAAGGGAAGTTTGTGTAATGAGCTGAATATGAATATGAATATCAGAACATCAGAACATTCTCTGCTTTATTATAAATGTGCCGTGGAAACGTGGAGACGAGTTTCCTGTGAGATTTACTCTCTGTGGATTCCTGGAGTTCTAATAAAATCACATTCTGTTCGTCAGTGCAGGATTCACACGCTCGTTCATCAGCATCTGTGCTCGTGTGCGTTTTGTGTGTGCATATGTCTGTGTGTTGTGTTCCACTACTATTATAAATTCCATACAGTAAATCCTATTTAATCTCCCTCAGTAATTAGCTTCTGCTTTTTTGTGATTAAAGTGATTAACAAGTTTTTTGCAAATATTTCTAAATGGATCATTTTCATACATTTTCAGAACCAAAGTTAAAACAGAGCAGAAAGTTTAGAAGTTTGTGTGAGTCGTGGATTTTGTGATTCATCATTCAACCAGATCATTGTGTAATAAGAGTTTTAAGATGTTAATACCAATGCTTGTTTAAGCTTGAACATATAATGAGTGCATGTAAAATTAATTTTTTCATACTGGTTTATTGATTTGCAAAAGACGGAGGAAACGTTAACATGAACCAATCAGAACGTCCGGTTCAGAAACCTTTTTAATGATCTGAACTGAGTATCTCAACAAGGGAAGTGGTGTCGTTCCTGTGTGTGTGTGTGTGTGTGTGTGTGTGTGTGAGTGTGTGTGTGTGTGTGTGTGTGTGGACATGTAGATTGTGTGCATTGAACTTTTCATCTACATCATGTGTGCCGTGCTACATGTGTGACGAAATTACTGCCCTTCCCTGGTGGCTGAACTTTGTGTGTGTGTGTGTGTGTGTGTGTTGTGTGTGTGTGTGTGTGTGTGTGTGTGTGTGTGTGTGTGTGTGTTTGTGTGTGTTTGTGTGTGTGGGTGGGTGTCTGTGTGTATGTGAGTGTGTTGAATTATACTTCAACAAGAACAAAACTTCCAGTAATCTCTGAACTGCAGTACTGAAATGTATGCATAATAGTCAGATTGCGTGTGTGTGTGTGTGTGTGTGTGTGTGCGTGTAGTATCCTCCTTTCATCCCAGTCTGTCAGATGTGTGTGTGTCGTATGTTCTCCTTCGTTCTGTGGATTTATCCTCATGTGGCCTCGTGTGTCTCTTGTGGGTTTTTCCTGCTCTGATCCTGAAAATCACATGATCTCATGATTAACATGAGAAACGTCATCAGGATACTTTCTGTTTCATTTGTCATATCTATATTTCATAAAACATGTGTTCTTAATTACACTGGATACCACTCAGGCGGGTTTTTAATTTTTCTAGGAAAATTTTAAAAAGTTAAAAAATTGTTTTTAGCAATTTTAAACGTTTATATAATGTGATTTCTTTATTCTTTTACAACAGATATTTAAAAGTCTCCATGTCGTGGTCGGTTTTATTAAAATGCCACCGAGCTCCTGTGGAAGCAGCCGGATTCTTTATGGTCTGATAACAATGTTTTTAACATTCTAATTAAATCTCTGCTGAGACCTTATACAGAAATTCAATGTCCCTCATATACTGAGTCCAGTCCATGTGTGTTTGTGATGCTCCTGTTTATAATCATAATTAGTTTCTCACAAAATAGCTGGACCCATGTGAAAAGCAAACCATGTGTTTGTTAAGCAGCCTCACGTTTATGAATGGGTGAACTTGTCATCTCAGATTGTGAGAACTGGCATCTGCAGCTCTCACATGAGCTCCAGGTCTTTTTAAACATGAGGGTGTAAGATATTTAATCTCTTCAGGTTTTAGCTTTGATAACTATGATGAAATAGAGAATATTTCACAGCCCTAAACCCACAAAGTCATCTAGTTCAGGACGACGTCAGATTTTAAGTACAATCCAAACTCCCCAAGGATCGGGAAGCTCCACATCCTCTTTTCGACCTGAAATAGATTCAATGCCTGTCCCAGTTCCTCAGTAACGAGGTCCAACGTGGACCAGCTCTCCCAACTCCTCACACACTAACAAGAACTCGTTATACAAATAAGGTCTCCGTGGCAACACGTCCCAAATTCAGCTTGAATTCAACTCCAGCAGCGTCTAATCAAACCTTCCTATAGTGAGTGTGTGTCTGTGTGTGTGCCTTTGTGTGTGTGTGTGTGTCTGTGCATTGATCCATAGACCTAACAAAGGTTTAATGAGACAGAGAAACAGAGGAAGGGAACAAGAGGAGAGGTCAAGAGACGGAAGGGAAGGAGAGAACAGTAATTAAAAGACTACAAAACATACGATTTAATCTTTTTGAGAGAAAGAGAAGAAGAGATTAAAACACGGAGGACTGAAAAGACGGGAACGACAGATCAGGAAGATAAAGAGAAGAAGAGGAGAGGAGCAGAAACGTAAAACATCAAGAAAGATTTGCAGATAAATTACCAAACGTTCCTGCTCTTCTCTCTTCTCACTGGTTTTAGGAACAGAGTTCTTCAGGAACAGAAAACAACAGAAAGTTAAACCCCCTGTTTTATGTGATGTGAGGTGATCCACTTCAGTCTGAGCTAACCAGTGGTTCAAAGACTTTCTGATGAAAACCTTTATACTAAGTGACTTTTAGAAAACTGGAGCAATTTGTTAGAGTAATATACGTCTGCACGTCAGCTCCGCTGCACACAGATAATTCAGTCATACAGAAGTGTGGCATGAATAATTCAGATCCTTGAGTGGTCTCTTATCAACCAATACTGAATTATTCGCTTCATTATTTATGAATAAAAGTTTCACCGATATTAAAAATCTGAGTCTGAATGAAATTCTTACACTTTTAAGCAGATTTATTAGCCTTGATTGTTTAATTTGGGATGAACCAGAACTGCAGCGTCTCTGGTTCTGTCCATTTCAGGATCTTTGATGAATTCTGCATCATTCCTCCTTGTTCGGACGTTTCTGTTTAAACCTCCAAGGAAGGAAGAAAGAAATCATAATTAAAACCCTCTGAGCATCTTTAGTTTTTAGTTGAAAGGTAAATCCATAATAAAGCTTCTGCTGGGCGTCATCGTGTTTTCTGTGTGTTGCCAAATCGGATTACTCAGTAAGAGATTCTTCATGTTGATGTTAGTGACACTGAAGTTTTGTGTCGTCGTCATTGTGAATAATAAAAGTGTTTCTCTCTCTTTCCTGTTTCTCCTCATGTATCCTCTCCTCTGCTGCACACTCCACAGTCTGATCCTCTCTTTTATTCTTTATACTCTTATTCTGTAGTTTCTGATAAGAGTCGTCCCTACTCCATCTGAACTGTCGTCTTCCTCCTCCTCCTCCTCCTCCTCCTCCTCCTCCTCCTCCTCCTCCTCCTCCTCCTCCTCTCCTCCTCCTCCTCCTCCTCAGGTTAGGAGATAAACCCACAGAGCGATAATCTGAGCTAAATAGACGGCTGATCCTTTAAAAAGCCGAGCGACTGAGGGGAGGAGAGTGTTTACATGGCCTCCAGCAAACGAGCTGCACTACTGGGAAATTAATTATCCAGCCCAACACTTCAAATCATCCCCGTTTCACCTCCTCTTCTCCCGGAGACTCCGAGTCTCTGTCTGTCGCTCTGTAATGACTTCAATCTGATGAATTCAGAAAGGAGGCGGAGGTTCTCTTCACTGTTGAAGATTGAGTTGTTGTTGATGGAGATGATGTGAACACTGATCGAGGAGATTCACAGTTTGTCCATTTAGTTCTGCAAATAACTGAAGAGCAGATTTGGACTTTATGAAAAGTTTATACCAGACATTTATAAAATATTCATCAGTCTTCAACAAGTCCTGTCTCCAGTGGTTGGTGCAGTCTTGGATCAACAGAGTCAGTGTGATGGGTGTGTTCACACTTTCAAATCAGTTATTAAGACTAATGATGATAATAAGCACTTTTCTTAACAAATCTATAAACTCTTGTGATTCTGAACTTTGTGTTTTAAATCAAGGCTCATCCTCGGTTTTCAGTTTCCTGTTCATTCATGAATTAACTTGTTTTTTCTGTTCTGATATCTTGCCCCAGGAGAACCTGAGTTTTGATCCTTTTCACGTTAAATCATCGTTCAACCTCCGAGTTTCAGTTTTGATTCCTCTGAGCTGAAACCTGGACATTGATGAGAATAAGTAAATCCAAACAGACATATCAGCAATAAATAAAGCAGTTAAAAATGTGAAAAGCATATTTATTTAACTATGTCTCAGGAGTCCATTCTATTATGATATTTCATTTGCAATCAAGACAATGAATCTGCAGCAGACCCTGACCCAGGTGGAACCAGCTGACAGGTCCACATGGGTTTCTGCTGCTTGTGTGAGAGTCACATGGTGCAGGAGAGTCCGAGCGTCCCAGAGAATAACATGAAGAACAGATTAATTTTACTGTTTGAATGAAAACACTTTTACAGACACAATCATTTTGGCTTGATTTTATATTTCAACTTGAAAAAAGTCAAAGCTCTATTTCTGTTTCATAGTTTTTATTATTTTGATCTCAATATTAAAATCACATCACTCGGCTGCTGTTGAATAAACACTTTTACAGACAGAATCATTTTGGCTTCATCAAATCAAACAGAAAAATGTTCATATCTGTTGGATTATTTCATATGTGAACAGACTTTATGTGATTAAACATGAATCATGTCTCATGTGTGAGTTTTAATAAAGTTTGTTGAATGTGAACAATGATCAGCTGTTATTGATAAATGTGTTTTTATGTGGATCTTCATCAGTTTGCTCGACTTCATGGATCCACACAAAATCTAAATGATAGAAAACATTTTCCATGAAAGTAAAAAACAAACCAAAGATAAAGATCAGAAAATAATCAAATCTTTTTACACACGTGGAAAAGTCGACAGGAGAAATAAAAATGAGTGAGAAGTAAAAGGAGAAATAAACAAAGCTTTAGAATAACGAGTTTAACTTTTAAATTCAGCAGATTTCTCTTGAAGAAATAAACATGATGAATAAAATCTTTATCTCTAACGGCTCTGATCCAGCGTCACAGAGACTTTCACAGGTAACAGCTTCATGGGTGATCATCTCTAAGTGTTAAAGTATGGAAACATCTTCTGAGTGAAAGTGTGTGTGAAGGTGTGAATGTGTTTGTTAGTATCAAGATCAGAGAACGACAGTTCTCCTCTGTTCCAGTCCAGTTTCACTCTGATCCTCTGGATCTTCTGCACAGAGAGAACAGATGATCCTGATGGTGACCTGCTGAGTATTTACCTTCATCGAACCCTATTCTCCCATAATCCAGACAGATTTTTCTCCCTTCCTCTGGACAGACTCTGCTGACACACCCAGTGACCAGTAGTACTGTCTCCAACCAGGACGTCCCAGCTGTGAGTCCCTGAGTTAAAACCCTCAGATCCCAGGACTGAGACGTAATATCAAACCTCTCTGGATTGTCAGGAAGCTTCTGTCTCTCTCCTCGTCTCAAACTGGTCAGATCTTCAGACAGGACGAGTTCTGGATGAGCAGAGTTTGGGTTCAGAACCACAGGACTGTAGGAGACCACGTCCTTCATCTTGTTCCAGATGTTGAAGCTCAGGTTGCCCAGATGTTTGGCCTGGTCTATCAGAGCTCCTGAGGCCAGCTGTGGATCATCCAGCAGGGGGCGCTGCTGGACTCGTTCCACTGCAGCCTTGTAGTTGAGCAGGAACGAGACGTCTTCAGCTCTCAGCTCGTCCTCTGTGGTTCTGATTGTGTCTGAAAGAGACGTTATGTCTCTGCTCAGAGACTCAATCTTCTCCTTCATCATCCGACTCTTCTGCTCCTCTTCCTCCCTCAGTGCAGCCATCCTGGCCTCCTCTTCCTCCTCCAGAAACTGATGAAGCTTTTTAAACTGCTCCTTGATCTGCGTCTCTGTGAGTCCGGCCTGGACCTTAATGTGTTCTGCTGTTTGTTCAAACTCTACTTTAACACGTTCAAAACTCTGTAACTTCTTCTTCAAGGGCTCCAGAGTTTCCTGAAGCTGCTTCTTGTGTTGTTGTGCAGCTTCATCGATGGGTCTGATTGTGTGGTCGGTGTGTTTCTCTGAATCTCTGCAGACGAGACACACTGGCTGCTGATGGTCCAGACAGAAGAGTCTGAGTTTCTCTGAGTGCAGACTGCAGAGAGCAGGTGAAGAGCTCTGATCTCTCTCCTGTAAGAAGGTCTCACACAGGTTCTTCAACACCAGGTTACAAGGTGGTTCTGACCTTGAAGATCTTCTCTTACAAAGTGGACACTCTTTTACTTCTTTGTCTTTCCACCAGCTCTCCACACAGTCTTTACAGAAGCTGTGGCTACATGACAGAAGAACAGGATCTCTGAAGACATCATGGCAGACGGGACAGCAGAGATCCTCTTCTGATCTGGAAGCCATTGAGTCTCCAGGTGAAGCTGAAAACAGACAGTCAGTCAGTCACAGCTCCAGGAACTTCACTGAGGTTCACTTCCCCTCTGAGTCGAGGTGTTTGTTAAACTCACGGTCAGTGTGTGGAGCGTCGGCAGGTTGTAGTTTCACTCTTCTCTCCTGTAGCTGGACTCACTCAGGACGTCTGGTCTGGTTTGGTTCAGTTTGGTTTGGAAGGTGAATGTGATCGTCTGGTTTTCAGCCTGCGTCTCTTCAGGGAGGAACAGATGCTTCCTGGTTTCTCAGGTGTGTCAGGACACGATTGTAAAAAGTAATTCAAGCCTTGGATTTGATAACTGGTCAAAAGTCATTTGGCAGCAACAAGTTCACACAGACAAGAGACTTGGATGTGAAATTCAGCCTCGTTGCCGAATTCAGAGAGTGAAAGTGAAAGTTAAACATGAACAGGAAATGCAGGGGGTGGGGGGGGGGAGTCTGTAATGTAACTGCAGAGCTGAAGTCTCATTAAAGAGACAGAAGCAAAGTCATAAGTTTGATGAAAATAAATTCATCAAACCTATGAACATATTTTCTCTTCTAATGAGACTTGTGATGAATATTCATGTGAAGTGCTGTGGAGCTTGAGATGCTGGAGGATAAAACCTGTAAAACCTGAAACAAATGTACAAGAAGCTCTGCTGCCAGTGAAAACTATGCAACCCTCTTATGGAACACACACACACACACACACGCACAGACACACGAACACACACACACACACACACACACACACAAACCAGGAGAGATTTTAAGAGAAACAACTACAAATGAGTAAATTAGAATGAAATAACATATAAAGTGAGCAGAGGAATAGTCGGCAGCAGGAAGTGAACACAGTGGAAACAGTCCCATGATCAGGTGCTTTGAACAGAAGGAGCTTACACACTGAGGTGATGATGATGATGAGGAAGAAGATGAAGTTGGGGCCCCATTGAGTCCAGTGTAAACCCAAGATGCTTCACCCACAATCTGAGATACAAAATGTCCATCTGTTAGAAAACTGCTAGAAGAAGTAAATAAAATCTTCCAGAGACACGTGCATGTCACAGCAGACTTCATTATTCTCTCTGTGTTTATCTCTGTTCTGCATTATGATTAATTTATTCCCTCTTGTCACATTCTTCTTCCCACACAAATTGTACTCAGGTGTTAAACAGAGCCATTAGTCATGTCAGAGCATCCTGGGGTTTTTCTATTGTTGAAAATGTTCCATCTTTTAATTTCTAGTTGTGACATTCTTATTCACCCTCATATGAAATGTTAGATAATGTGTTTCTTTATTTATTTAGTTATAAATTTACCACATCCTGGGTCCAAGCACCAGATTAATCATCTTTCACATCTTTCACCGTATCCAAACTAGAGTCGCTGGTAACACAGCATTTAATATATACAAAAATTATATTTAGAGATTTTGTAGAATCATTTGGCGAACAAGAGGAAAAGTTAGTGAAACCAAGCACAAAACTTAAACTCTGTATTTCAGATTGAGTCTGAATAAGGACAAAATCACCAGGATTCTCTAAAATCTTGTATCAGCTCATGATTTGTTCTCTCAAACGTATTAAATCCAGATTTCTCAGATCACTAAACCCAGACAGCCTCTTCACCCGAGAGTCCGACTAACGCTGCGTCCGAGAGACGTCCTGGAGATTCACTTCATCTTCATCTGCCTGATTTGAATGTGTTTGACTCGGGGGGGTTCGGAGGAGAGTCATTTTAAAAGGGTGTCTTGTTGTGAAGCCTCAGACGCAGCTCTGCAGTGGAGCAGTGTGACAGTCGGGCTCGACTCCGAGGGGAAATCTGCCTCCTCAGAGTGGAGTTAGTTCTTCAGAACGCGTGGCTCATTTGTTGTGATTTGTGATTTTTTAAAGTTATATCCCGACTCGGAGGGAAAAGTGAAGGAACAGTAGAAGTGAGATATGGGTTTAAAATCAATAATATAAACCAGGTTCTGGAGGAGGAGTCGGCAGCAACTAGGTTAGGAGGAGAAAAACTGAATTAATATCTGTGTGTGTGTGTGTGTGTGTGTGTGTGTGTGTGTGTGTGTGTGTGTGTGTGTGTGTGTGTGTGTGTGTGTGTGTGTTTGTGTGTGTGTGTGTGTGTGTGTGTGTGTGTGTGTGACCCCCCCCAAGCGTTCTTCCAAAACTTTTCAAAAGGACACATCTTCTTTATGCCTGGGAGGAAAGTGCATTCATCACTTATTGCATGTAGGCCAATCTATCTTCACGAGGCTGTGACTCATGTTTATTTTATAAGTCACTTCCGCGAGGAGTGAACGTTCTTTACGTAAAGCAACTGGAGGATGTTGTGTCTCTCCACGTGTCCCCCTGACACACATCTCACCCTGACACACATCTCACCCTGTCACACATCTCACCCTGACACACATCTCACCCTGACACACATCTCACCCCGTCACACATCTCACCCTGACACACATCTCACCCTGACACACATCTCACCCCGTCACACATCTCACCCTGACACACATCTCACCCTCACACACATCTAAGCATCTTCACACCCAGATGTTTGCAGGTCTTTCTCCTCAGCAGCTCCTCGGCTCTGGAACAACCTTCAGAGTCTGATAATGCTCCTCACGACCCACATTAATTTGAATGGATTTGAAACAAAGCTTCTGTTGAGCCAAAGGTACGAGACTGTGTATCAGAGGGAGGGAACCAACATCCCATAAACCATTGTGAACAACACCTCTCTATTAATTCCCAGCTGCTTTGTCTTATTCAACCTTATTATTTTTACCTTTTCATAATGCTCCTCATCTCTAGAAACTGCAGCTGTCAGAAAGAGACACCAACGTGACACAGAACCATCTGATCTTCACGGTTTTCGGGGTACATTACCATGGTAACAGCGAGCTCCACCAATCAGAGACATCGTCATTACACCCGAGGATTGTGCGTAGTGTCGTACGTCTCCTCGACATTGTGAGTAAAAACACATTTCATCTAACACAGTTGATTTCATGACGACTTGAGGCTTCTACACGAGAATTTAAGATTGTTAGTCTCTCTTGGATGTAGGAATAATAACTGATAATAAAAATCTCTACTTAGAATATGAATGGGATATTTTACATCTGGAATCAAACTGTTGATGAACCAATGTTCAGAATCATACAAGAGGAAAGTGACATGAGCTCATCTGCCATACGTCCTCATGAGCACTGGATCGTCCTTATTATCTGAAGCTGCAGCTCAGGTCTCACTCTGTGTTTGCTGATGAGCAGGTAACAAACCTGGACTCTCTGAAAACAGCGCCTCCTGCTGGTTGTGAAGTGAGAGGCCAAGCGGCTCCTCAGAGTTCTCTGTTGATGCCTCATCAGAAACTCTTCAGTTATCGTGGAGACGAGTGATGATGCTTCTCTCCCTGCAGGGTTTCATTAAAGCATTAAACAAACAGTATTGCATCATAGTCATAACCTTCGTTTATAATGTTGAGTGTATTTATTTAAAGAAACTTTAATGAGCTCTGTGATCATGAATATTTCCCCCATCGTTATCTCCACACTGATTATTTCCTAAGTGGCTGCAGAGAGAGACCCGTGACTCTACTGTAAATCTACTAATCGATAAACATTAACATTTAGTATTTTCCTAATTAAGCATTTAGTGTGTTTAATCAATGCCGGAAGAGAAATGAGCTTTAAACATCCTGTTGCAGCTGCAGCTCTGAATAATGATTGTTTTATTAGCGGCTGAAGCCGTCGCTCTGCCGCCGCTCTGCCGCCGCTCTGCAGCAGCTCTGCCGTCGCTCTGCAGCAGCTCTGCCGTCGCTCTGCCGTCGCTCTGCCGCCGCTCTGCCGTCGCTGTGCAGCCGCTCTGCCGCCGCCCTGCAGCCGCTCTGCCGCCGCTCTGCCGCCGCTCTGCCGCCGCTCTGCCGCAGCTCTGCCGCCACTCTGCCGTCGCGCTGCAGCAGCTCTGCCGCCGCTCTGCCGTCGCTCTGCCGTCGCGCTGCAGCAGCTCTGCCGCCGCTCTGCCGCCGCTCTGCCGCAGCTCTGCCGCCACTCTGCCGTCGCGCTGCAGCAGCTCTGCCGCCGCTCTGCCGCCGCTCTGCCGTCGCGCTGCAGCAGCTCTGCCGCCGCTCTGCCGCCGCTCTGCCGCAGCTCTGCCGCCACTCTGCCGTCGCGCTGCAGCAGCTCTGCCGCCGCTCTGCCGTCGCTCTGCCGTCGCGCTGCAGCAGCTCTGCCGCCGCTCTGCCGTCGCTCTGCAGCAGCTCTGCCGTCGCTCTGCAGCAGCTCTGCCGTCGCTCTGCCGCCGCTCTGCCGCCGCTCTGCCGTCGCGCTGCAGCAGCTCTGCCGCCGCTCTGCCGTCGCTCTGCAGCAGCTCTGCCGTCGCTCTGCAGCAGCTCTGCCGTCGCTCTGCCGCCGCTCTGCCGCCGCTCTGCCGCCGCTCTGCCGCCGCTCTGCAGCAGCTCTGCCGTCGCTCTGCCGTCGCGCTGCAGCAGCTCTGCAGCCGCTCTGCCGTCGCTCTGCCGCCGCTCTGCAGCAGCTCTGCCGCCGCTCTGCCGTCGCTCTGATAAGTTCAACCTCAGCAAACTGAATTCTTAGTAATAAAGAAGCACCATACAGGTTCAGGTGAATAACTAATTTGTGTAAATGAAAAACCTTCACTTTTCCTGAAGTGAAGCCTGAACATTTCACTCGCCCCCTGGTGGTTGGTTACATCACTTCATTTATTTATTTCTCACAGAATCAGTCATGAATCCCGATGAAAACAATTTAGAAGACTGATATTTATTGAGTTTGTGTAATTTGGTGCAGATCCAAATCATCTGGTTTGCGCTCTAATGAGTGACATCATAGTTAGTGATCTGACTTGATTGACAGCTGAGACTGACTTGTGATTGTTTTTCCAGCACAGCTTCATCTCTGGATCGGGGGAAGTGGAGACGCGTCGGCCATCTTTATTTACCCTCTGGTTTTTGGTCTGACAGACGGTCAGTGATCTTCAGTCAGTTGTCAGGGATCCAGTGGCAGAAAATAACTTGCTTATTAATAACACAATAACACTCTGTGACATCAAATCTCACAGCGATACCGTTAAACACCAGTTATAAAGATATATTAGTATGTATGAAAATGTGTTGCAAATTAAAATGAGATGGGCTGCACTGGTTAATTCATCTGTGATATTGCTCTGATGAATATTTAATAAAGCTTCACATTAGTGACGGTTTCCTTTCTGCCTCATCCACCCTGACATTTACCTGCAGCCTCATTTCAGAGGGAAACTGGGTCTCATATTATAATAAGAATAAAAACTCTGTTCTGCACTTTAACTTTAGATTATTTAGAGTCTCCACTTTCCGACAAATAATTAATAACAAATTATATTTCCTCTCGCTTTACAGACTATGATTGGGTATTACATTTATTATGAATTTCTTTATTTCTATGTAAATTTCATGAACACATTGAATGAATCTATTATGTAGACTTCATTATTACACTTGAACTTCATATTAATCCACTCACTTGTTTTCTCACTCGTCCAGATTGAAATTACAAGTTGTTTTTTTACAGTTTCACCTTCTTCTGTTCTGTAAACTACAAAGTTCAGTGAAGTTTGATATTTCAGACGTGACATGAACCAAGTAGATTTAAACACATGAGCTGAGCTTCTTCACTGGAAACATGTTCATGTGCTGATGTGAACAAATGTTATGGTCCAACAGTGAGAGACCACTTTCCTCAGTGAATCAAAAAGTGACTGTTTGTATAAGGTAGAAATGTGTGTGTGTGTGTGTGTGTGTGTGTGTGTGTGTGTGTGTGTGTGTGTGTGTGTGTGTGTGTCTGTGTGATACTGGGGCTGAACTGAAGCGCCTCCAGCTGTGTGTTGGTCTTTGCTCTGCAGTGAAGATGTGACTCAGCTGACAACAGATCATCAGAGCAGGTCAGGTGAAGCTTCAGTTCCTCCACTCGACAAAACCCTGCAGCTCAAAGACACACTGCACAGCACAGCACAGGACTGCAGAGTGTGTATGTCTGTGTGTGTCTGTGTGTGTGTGTGTGAGGAGTGGCACTTCAATGGCTGTTAAGATATGTGCACTGTTGTCTGGTTTATTTTCCTCTGTGCTACAAACATGGCTGCTGCTCGTCTTCCTCGCTCCTTCATCTCCTCTCAGCTGCTTCCTGCCTCCGTCCTCTCTGGGTTGTTTTTACAGTGTCACTGACTGAAGTCTTCACAGCCACAAAACACACAACTTCTGATCTGCAGGCAGCTGAAGTGTATTGTTAGTCTCATCTCCTCCGGGATTTGAACACGTTTTCTGTAACAAGACTTGTCACTTCAGCTTCATGCGACGTGTCGGTGAGATCATCTGGCAGCAGATTGTCTCAGATCTGAGCAGCAGTGAGTTCCTCTGTCACGGCTCAGACAAGCTTCACACACGGGTTCTCCTACAACCAGGAGAACACACTGTGAGGCTGGACTCAGCTTCTTGAACAGCACTGTGTCTCCACCCTTTGTTCCTCCGAGGAGGTTCTGTTCAGATAAAGAGAGGGATAGAGGGATAGATATTGATTTTTTCTACAGTGCAGATATTTTTAGGGATCAGGTATGTGGAGCAGGGAGCAGATCCAGGTGAACCAGGGAGAGAGGATCGGCCAATCTAGCCTCCCTAGATTGGAGGAACTCGGGAGGAACTCAGGGGACGGAAGCCGAGGAGCCAGCAGCTGGTCACCCTAAGTTTAGTCTGTTGAATTTATATTTGCACTGAGAGGACAATAACATGCTGAACACCTGACCTGATGCAGGTAATAGAAGCTGCTCTAACCCATGATTACTGAGATGACACTGAAACAATCAGCCAATCAAATCAAATTGTACTTGTATAGCCCATATTCACAAATCACAATTTGCCTTATAGGGCTTTAACATGGTGTGTCATCCTCTGTCCTTAACAATCAGTCCAACCACTGGACCGACCCCAACATCCTTTAAAGAGTCCGTCCTGATTGGTCCTCATAGAACTGTTTGATAAATCCACCTGCATCACATGTCAGCTGTGTTTTAAAAAGAGAAAAGAGTACAACTAACAAAAAGCTCTGGTAAGTTCTCATCATCTTCTTCTCATTCCTGATCCTCGTTCCTCTTCATCGTCTCGTCCCTCGTCTTCTGTCTCTGTCCCTCTGTTCTTTCTTCCTCTGTTTGCTCTTTACAGTTTGTCCTCTTGTGTGTGTCCCTGTCTCCTCTGGTTTCCTCCTGCTCGTCCTCTCCCCATTTACCTGTGAAACAAACACATGAATATTTCAGATCCGAGCGCGGCTGAAACCCCGAAGCCGCCCGACGGCTCCTGTGTGTGTTCGCACGTCAACATCTGAACAGTTGAGTTCGAGCCCGGCTGTGTTGGAGAGCCGCCTCAGAGAGCAGCTGCTGCTGCGGCTGGAGACTCCAACATGTTATCTCTTCATTGATTTACAGTGAAATATTTAATGAGAGCAGCGGCTGAGCCTCTTTCAGGAGAATGTCAGCGGCCGTCCTTCCTCTCCGGTGCCTCCGTGTCTGAGACGTGTGGCTCGCTCACCTGCATATGATGCTATTAATATTTCATGAAGTTCCAATGTAAAATGTCCCCCTGGGTACCTGTGATAGAGTCTCCTCATTACATGCGTGTTCCCAGGCAGCAACTTGAATAAAGTGGTTCTCAAGTCCCAGAATGCCGTTCAACTCAGCACGCTCAGGTTTGACAGGAAGCACAGAACCCCGAGAAGATAAAAGACACAAATATCTGGGGATGAAAAGCGAAGATGTGAACTCATGAATGAATAAGTTTCTTCCTGCTTCCTGCTGCTGTTTCCAGACGCCACCTCTCACCTGAACGTTCATGAACAGACTCCTGCTGCGTTCTTCATAATCCAGAGACCGAGTCCGAACCTGAACCCTGAACCCTGACAGCTGTTGTAGCACGAAGAACAAACGGTTTGAAGACTCAACATCCCTGAAGTCTCCGAGCCAACCTCGAGTCCGAAGGCTCCTGTGAGCCTGAAGTATCACGACCTGGAGTCTTCACATATCAGAACACATCCTGGACTGGACTGGAGGTACCTAGTAGGTGTACGCCTGCACCTCTCCCTGGTAAACTTTGACTTTTACTCTTTTCAAAAATCCACAACCCCCTAGCTTCAGCCAGAATATTGAAGTTTTGTTACAGCTTTAAATCGTCCAATCAAACAGTTGACGTATACTTTTATACTTTTTGTGTAGCGTCTTCTTTGCACAGAATAGTAATGACGGCTGTGATTGGGTAAAGAAAGTAAATAATTATTTCCCCCCTGCAGCAGAATAATAATGGAGCAGTCCGACCCGTCCTCAGGGCTGTCTCGATATGATGATAATGGCCACAGAGAGACTTCAAGGATCAGGAACCACCGCGACATCTGAAGTGTCACTGATTGTGTCACTGATTGTGTTACTGCTTTGTGAGGAGGCCAAGAAAAGAGAAGATAATTAATTGCAGGTCAATGGATCAAGCTGTTTTTTGCATGAGCTGCACAAACACACACACGAGTCACAGCAACACAACAAAATGAGAAGTTGTTGTGACATTTATTTACAACTTTTAATTTAACAGCATCAGCGTTAATTCTACAACATAAAATGCCAAAAGCCACAGTAATCCAAACCTCAACACACACCACACACACACACCACACACACACACACACACACACACACACACACACACACACACACATCACACACACACACACACACACACACACACCACAGTCAGGATTTATGGATACGTTGACATTTTATTATGCTCATCTTGGGCAATGGAAATCACCTCTGTTGTACAATAGACACACAATTGTCTGCACCCCCACATGTGATGAAACTTGTTTATCAGGAGCCATAAAAGTCATTACTGTGATTAGTGTGGTACACACACAAAAGGACACACACTTTACTCACACATCACACAGACAAAAGGACACACACCTTACTCACAAATGGACTCACTTCTATTCAGCTCATCAGTGGTTATGAAAGCTATAGACATAAATTATGAAACCAAACAATATAAACACACATTAGCATAAACATGTCCATAACTCAAACACACACTTGAATTGAGTGGGATAGAAGGACACACACAAAGACACACAGACACACACAGACTCCTCCAAGCAGGGTGAGGCGGGTGAACTCTGATTGTTCTGCATGAAATGAATAACCTCAGATGTATTAATCTCAGTATTATTGTGTCACAGAGCTCATGATGAGGGGAACACACTGAAGACTAATGAGAAGTTCTGATGAAGAAAAGTTGCTGCCTCTGGGAAACGGGGGGGGGTTTCCTGCTGTGATGTCTCCTCACAGGTTTGCATTCATGTGATGTGGATATAAACGTCCTGAATACGAGGCTGCTGGGAGCTTCAGGGTGGAATCAGAGTGTCTCCGGGGACTCATTTAAAACCCTGCATATCCCCTGAGGTCCAGTTATACTACATGTGTGAGGAGATCGGTTTGAGGTCCGTGCTCGTTCACCAGCAGGAGGCTGAGGTAGTAAAATGATCGTTTTAGAGGAAGACGATAGAGAAGATGAGAGTAGAAGCAAACAGAGCAGAGTCGTATCTGTGGCTCTCAACAAGTGTGTTCGCTCCTCAGAACGTGTGTCCTGCAGCCCAGAGAGGGGGAGTCTCTAATGAAACCCCCCATGTGATCTCAGAGATGGTATCTGCCGTCCCTCTGACATGTCCTCTACTGTCCCTGACCGGTCGTGTGAATCACCGCAGAGCCAAGAACACAAACCCGAGAGTTTCCTCCTCGTGTTCTCAAAAGAGTTCAGATTTATAGGCTGAATTTGAAGCCTGAAAACCTTCAAGAGAAATTCAGAGAACTCCACAGATCGAATTCTTCTTGGATCAACGAGGTAAAAACAAGAAATCAGTGCGTTGTTTATCGTCTGCAGGACAAGTCGATGGACGTGACCTCGTTGACCTTTTCACTTCAGACCCACAGCCTCAAATTAAAGGGGCAACACCAACTAAACAGCGACAGTTGTGTAATTATAAAGTTATAATCCCACAATTACTACACAGAAGAAAATTAATACTAGAAATCTGTTTGTCATGTTGGTTTCACCTTCTTCTTTCAGGTACATGCTCATCTCTCTCACCATGATGATGGTTTCCAGTTTGTTCTTCACCACTCAGCTTCAGCTCTAATGGACACACTCCAGGGACGCTCATCAAACTGCTTCATGTTTGGTGAAGTCGTTGATATTCAGCACTTTGTCGCCTCCTCTCTCTCTGTTAATGGATCGTGTTGTCGGGACTCAAATCCCAAAGGTAAACATATTCCAGTCAGGTTGTCAGGACGAGCTGAAAGTGAATTCTAAGTACTTTTTTTTGATTTGTAAAAGCTGCATTGTAATGCAAGAGGCGTCCAAAAATCAAAATGTGATTTGAACTTAGCACTCCCACTTAGAAGTGTTTTCCATCACGAGGGGATTGATGTGTGAGCGGAAAGCAGATCCACAGATTCACTAACAGTCATTTGTAATTCTGATCAGCTCGATAAGAGATGAAGAGCAGCAAAGTTGTGTTTCCACTTTGCTTCCTTGTGTCGTGTTCAGGTGAGACAGCCTCCGGGGGTTGATTCTTCATCATCTTCATCATCTGCATCATCTTCATCATCTGCCTCCTGATGAGACTCAGATCTCTGCTGCACAAAGAGCCGATCACCTGTCGACCCCCCCCCCGAGAGGATTTAATAACAAGCAGGAAACAGATAAACACTTGAGCCTGAGAGCGAGAGAGAAAGAGCACTGAGGTTATCTTTCATCTCGTGGAAAGAACTGATCATGAGGAGGGAGAGAGGGAGAGAGGGGTTGAGAGAGGGGGGGAGGGAGGGAGGGTGAGAGGGAGAGACGACGGAGGGAGGGCGAGAGGGAGAGAGGGAGCGAGGGAGAGAGGGAGAGAGGGGGGAGGTAGAGAGGGAGAGGGGGGGAGAGAGGGAGAGAAGGAGGGAGGTAGAGAGGGAAAGAGAGAGGGAGGAGCGGAGGTTAGAACATCCAACACCAGCTCAAAGAGCTGTTTGATGTTCAGATGCTCAGATTCATTATTGATGTGCAGCCTCTTGAATGAGGCCAGTTCTCATTTGATTACAAATCTCATTAGAGCTTAAAAAAACATTTGCTTTAAAAACAAAATCCATCAATATCATCTGTGAGTGAAGAGATGGAACAGATACTCAGAGCAGATCTGTTCCTGGAATCTTTCCTCACTCACGTTATCAAAGCTCCTCAGGCAGAGAAACATCAGGAGGCAGAAGATATAAATATATGACACATGATTATTAGAGCTTCCAGTTCGAACCCTGAAAACTTCCTGGTTATATTCTTAGTTTATGACCATTCACCTCGGTTCTCCTTGGGTTCGGTTGTTGTTTCACTGTGTTTTCCATTTCTTGTTTTATTTTGGTATTATGCTCCTTGTGTCTGTAGCTTAACTTCCTGTCCTTGTCCTGTCCCCTGTGATTGACAGCCCCTGGTCCTCATGTGTCTCACCTGTCTTCGATCATCCTGCCTCCTAGTGTTCAGAGTTCAGTACTGCACTCTGTCCTGGTTCATCTTGTCGTGTTTCTATTGGTTGTTGGATCGAGCTTGGATTTGGTTTCTTCAGTCTTCTGTTAGTTTACTGGCTCCTGAATTTGGATCCTGCTTTTACATGAAGTTGTTATATTACAAGAAAAAAGTCATTGCAGTTATTTGGTTTGAATATTCAACATTACTCATTGATAGAAATGGTTTCTCCTGTCACGATAAGAAAAGATGGAAATACAAACACCAGCGCCAGTGGAGCACGTCCCAAAACCACACCGGTGTCACTCCGGTTTACCACAGTCACACCGGATACGAGTGCACCAGTAAGAGAAGGAGAGACTTCAGGACACAGAACAGGCTTCTCCTCCAAAAACATTCATTTAATGTCATATCTTCTACGTGTCGTTGGGAGTAGAACCAGTAAACTCTCCTCTGAGTGAGCTGGAACACAGTGAGACTGGTGAAATGTTCACGTGTTGAAAAACCATGTGAGAGAACTGAGGTGAAAATAAGGAAGATGTTGGGTTTTATTTCTCCACATGTTTAGAAAGTGAGATGTGAGCAGAGATCCTACAAGATGTGTGAATGCAGCCTGACAGTAGAGGAGCATCCAGGGCCGACTTCAGTGAGGAGGAAACCTCGCTGGAGCTTTTAGCCTCATCACAGACGCTTTACAACATCTCCTCTGAGGCAAACACATGTGGAGCTGAACCACAGGCGGGTTCACACCAGCTGAGAGGAGCCGGGATTCAACCTGACGGCACCGTGATGGTACGACCGCCGAAGACACTCTGCTGCACCGGGGACCTGGTTGTGGAACATTTCCACTACACTGTTTCTGTTTTTTACTACTGTATTATCCCGCCTATAGTATATTCATATTTATATATTTTAATTTTTTTATATTTAATTTGCTCATAGTTCTTACATAAGATAATCCTTTATTAGTCCCACCAATGGGGACATTTCAAACATCATACAATACCTGTTAATACTGTACTATTCCATATATATTTCTTACTATACATATCTATTTATTAACATTCCACTTTAAATAAGCACAATACTCTACTTCCACTTTACTGCCTTTTTTTGCACTTCTGGATAGATGCTAAACTGCATTTCGTTGTATAAGTACTTGTACTGTACTTGTACTGTGTCTAATAAGTTTCTTTAATATGTAATTAAAGATATAAGATGGAACAATTCTTCATTTAAATGTCTAAAAGCAACTGGACCTATGTTACATGAACATAAATTGCGACTGACTGGCTGTCACTTGGAATCTGTCCCGTTCAGAGTGAGAGACCCCCGGTGGACGAACTTATATATTATTCATTTAAACCTCTTTCAAATATAATGTTGGGTCTTTATTGCACTTTTAGGAGCAAACTGTCGACTAACGATCTGAAGATTCAGTCTAAAGACCCCGGAGCTGCTCTGAGTGACTGAGTCTCTCACTTATTTACCAGTGGAGGTTCAGCCACAGTGTTGTTGTGTAAGTTGTGACTGATGGAGCTCAGGAAGTCGTATGAATTTCAGCGGCAGTTCACATCAGCGACTCGGGGAAACGTAACGAGGAGCTGTGGCAGGTTGATGGTGGAGGTTAAATTCAGGTGAAGTGATTCCAGTCACGAGAAGCAGCAGCAGGTTTCTAATGATGATGTTTATCCTGCACCTCGAAGAAGCAGGAACTCTCTCCCTCTCTAGTTCCTGGAGTTTAGTTCAAACCTGAGCTTGTTTTCTCAAATCTGACAGAGGAACACATCTGCATAGATACTGGCAGGGAACATATACACTGTAGTGACAGTCCCCAGCACATCTGGGTTATAGAAGCTCAGGAAGTCGAGTTGCTGCTGCAGGCCTGAGATGTGCAACCAACTCTCTGATCCCGTTAATAAAAGGTCACAACAGTTATTAACTCGTCACTATTCCAGACTCAGGTCAGTCGGGTCCAGGTCTTTGCAGATGTTGAGTTGCAGCAGCTCCTGTCTCCTTCCACCTTTGTGATTATTTGTTTTGTGTCGTAGAATGAAACCGTTTCTCAGCTCAGACTATGATCTTGTGTTTTAATGCTTGAAGGTTCTCTGACCACACACTTATCTCCTTGGAGCTCCTGGTTTTGTCCTGGCTGGTCAGAGATGTTTCTCCTGAATCAGCTCTGGGTCACGTTCACTCTCCTCCAGGTTCATGTTGTGTTGCAGATTCTCTTCTTGCATCAGTGCCATGTGACAGAAAACGAGAGTGTCACCTGAATGACTACACATGTTATTCTATCATCTTACACAGCTACACATACCTTCATGTGTGAAGCAGAAATCATCTGTTTAAGATTCAACTCCTGCTCCTTCCTCCTGCTCCTTCCTCCTGCTCCTTCCTCCTTCTCCTTCCTCCTGCTCTTTCCTCCTGCTCCTTCCTCCTGCTCCTTCCTCCTGCTCCGTCCTCGTGCTCCTGCCTCCTTCTCCTTCCTCCTTCTCCTTCCTCCTGCTCCTTCCTCCTGCTCCTTCCTCCTGCTCCTTCCTCCTTCTCCTTCCTCCTGCTCCTTCCTCCTTCTCCTTCCTCCTGCTCCTTCCTCCTGCTCCTTCCTCCTGCTCCTTCCTCCTGCTCCTTCCTCCTTCCTCCTTCTCCGTCCTCCTGCTCCTTCCTCCTTCTCCTTCCTCCTGCTCCTTCCTCCTGCTCCTTCCTCCTGCTCCTTCCTCCTGCTCCTTCCTCCTTCCTCCTTCTCCTTCCTCCTGCTCCTTCCTCCTGCTCCTTCCTCCTGCTCCTTCCTCCTGCTCCTTCCTCCTGCTCCTTCCTCCTTCCTCCTTCTCCGTCCTCCTGCTTCTTCTTCCTCCTGCTCCTTCCTCCTGCTCCGTCCTCGTGCTCCTGCCTCCTTCTCCTTCCTCCTGCTCCTTCCTCCTGCTCCTTCCTCCTTCTCCTTCCTCCTGCTCCTTCCTCCTGCTCCTTCCTCCTGCTCCTTCCTCCTGCTCCTTCCTCCTTCCTCCTTCTCCGTCCTCCTGCTTCTTCTTCCTCCTGCTCCTCCTCCTGCTCCGTCCTCGTGCTCCTGCCTCCTTCTCCTTCCTCCTGCTCCTTCCTCCTGCTCCTTCCTCCTTCTCCTTCCTCCTGCTCCGGAGACGTTGAATGTCTCTTTATTATCTTCATTGCTGTGTTTCCCTCTCGCTGCCTCTTCCTTTATGTTTGCATGTTTGTTTATTCTCTTCTCCTGGAAATGGAAATGTTATTTTAATGCAAACTGCTCGTCTCCTTTTCTCCCGATCTCTCATATTATAATTTGTCTTATTTTGACGTCAGAATCTCTCTCTCTCTTTTCTCCAGGTACGTAAATGTTCTTTTAATCTGTATCTCTCTCTCCGTCGTTTGTAGAAATGACATTTTAATGTTTAAAAATCCACTTTCTGAAGTTGGTTATCTGGATCTCCACCTCTCCACCTCTCTCACTCTCCTCCCTCTCCTCCCTCTCCTCCCTCTCCTCACTCTTCTCCTCCCTCCACTCGTTTCCTTCTCCTTCCTTTTTCTTTAATCATCTCTACTTTAGGTTTTCTCTCCTCGTTACCTCTGCTCACCTCATCTCTCCTTTCCTTTAACCCTCATTCATCACTTCTCCCTCCAGCCCCCCCGGACCTTTCTCTTTCCCTCCTCGCCTCAGCATCACCTCTCTCCGTTCTCACTAATCTCACTCTTCTCCTCTTTCCTCTTCTCTCTTCTTCTTTCCTCTTCTCCTCTTCTCCTCTTCTCGTCTGTTTCTCCTCTTTCCCATTTTGCTCTTTTAGAATTATTTGGCTTTAACAGTTTTTCATTTCTTCTTCAGGGAGTTTATCTCAGTTCCAAACAGGAAGTAGATTTAATGTCTCTATGAAAAGTCTTTTGTCCATAAACCTTTGATCCACCAGGTTTCTACCGTAGACTGTAAGAGGTCCAGGCTCACAGACCAATGGGTGACGTCATGATGGATCTTCCTCCCATCGCTCCATCTGATTTCCTCCTCTTCCTCACTCTCATCCTCATTTTACCTTTTACATTGTCCTCCTCCCCGTCTTCATCTCTTTTCTGTCTCCCTCTTCTTTTATCCTCCCACCATCTCTGAAAATAAATCGTGTAGTGGTTCTGCTCCCGGGTTTGATTCCCAGCAGCTGAACTGAAAGGTTCAGCTGATAATCGGCCCATTGTGGGGTTTTCCTGCCTCGTCCCAAGTAACGAGGGCAGAGACAAAGAAACCCCCGAGAGAGGAGTGTGTATGTGTGTGTGGGTGTGTGTGTGTGTTGTTTGTGATTTAATGTTAACTGTTGTCAGTTTCCTCACAGGGGAGAGAAAGAGTGAAGCTGTGTAAAAAATGTCAAATATAAACTTCTTCACTTCGTATAACTTGACCATCGGTGGAAGATTTCAAACGTCTCCAACAGTAAACAGTGGAGGGTGATGTCAGAGATGGAAACTGGAAGACAACAGTTTCACTGACTTGTCAAACTCGTTAGGACGGACACAAAATACATCATAAGACACTTGGACCAGTTTCTCTTCTCCTCTGTCCCACGTCTCCACATTCAGGAGGACAGTTCTCTGCCAGAACTCACAACTGGACCTGGAAGCTGTGGTCTCATCACAGACTGGAAAGAAGAGTCCTGTGTCTAGTCTCACTGTGCTGGTGAAGATGAAGATGAAGATGAAGAGGAAGAGGAAGATGAAGATGAAGATGAAGAGGAAGAGGAAAAGGAAAGATCAAGACCATTCTCTTTACAGTGACCTGTGTCTCACCCTTGTCCTCTCTCTCTCTCTCTCTCTCTCTCTCTCTACTCTCTCTCTCTCTCTCAGAATCTTCCTCTTCCCGTTCCACGTTTCCTCCTCAGTTAATTGATTGTCTCTTATCCAGCTCACCGTGACCCTCCCTCCTCGTCTTCCTCGTCTTTCTCTCCCTCCCACATTAACCAGCTGGTGCCTGTAGGTAGGATGGAGGGATGCAGAGAGAGAGACTACAGACGAGAGATGAGATGAAGATGAGGTCTCAGTCCTGGAGTCTTCTCTGACTTGCTCGTGCAAACACTCATCAATCTCGTTAAAGACCCGTGACGCTGCTGACCTGCAGTAACTGGAGCTTACATCTCAACATGTTTATGTTCCAGAGAGAGAGAACCGATAACTACAGATAATAAGTATAACTGGCAGCAAAGACACTTTAAATTAGGTCAATGATTAAACACCTGAAGTTCAGACCTTGTATCATCAGCTGTGTAACGTCCTCAGAGACTCTGATGGATTAGTGCTGAAGTTTAATGATGTTATTTCAGGTTTACTTTCATTTTGGAGACAAAAAGTCGAGTTGACTTTATCTCTGCTGCAGATGAAAACCACGTTTCTGCAGCTTGGTACTGGAACAATATTTTCAATCACCTCACTCACGATGTTTACATGTAGTTATTATATTCAGGTTTATACCCTTATTCTGAAAGAGATAATAGTTATAAGAAGCTGTTTGTATGAATATCCCACTGATATTCTTGATTGCATTCACGTCATGAATCCAGCAAATTAGCATCAAAATGGGATTTTTCAGATTTCCATCAGTGTTTGAGTAAAGCCTCCTTCTGTCTTTCTTCCTCATTTAAAGGTCACTGTTGTGCAAATACAAATACCTGTTGATCTCTGGTGTGTTTCACAAACTGATATCAAATACTAAACTGAGACGTGTGTGAATGGAATGTTTTTAACTACAAAGAATTCTATTACAACTTGAAAATTAAATTGGCACATCCCACATTTCCTAATCAGAAACTGCTGCATTCAGAATGAGGCCACATTCAGAATATGTACTTAAGAATATTCTGATCTGTATCTGATTCCAAATATTAGTTAAACAGTGAGATGAGTTCAGGCAGGAGGACGTGATGAGTAACAGAGTGAAGCAGAGAACAGAGACTGATAGAATGAGTGTCAGGTAATTAAATAAGCTCTGATTTAGCTGCTCTTATCTCTTCCTGTGTTGATCCTAATGAGGTTGATCAGAGTCATTCATCAGACCAGTGTTTCTCTTCATCAGATAAAAACTCTTCTCGGTCTCAAGTGAACATCTGAAACGTCTTCTTTATTCTTCCTCTGATGACAGCAGTCGTGTGATTACACCACACACGTCCTCCCAGAGTGTTGACAACAATCAAACTGAAACAACAACACAAAACATGAGAGGGAAAAACGAGGCTCATTAAAAATATCAGAAACAATGTGACAGAGAATCAAGAGAGAAGCAGGAAGAAGCTTATTGAGTTTTCAGAAGTGACAGTGAAATGTTTGCTTGGTTCAAACGACTCAGAACAAAGAGCAAGTGTTTGTGTGAGGAGCTTCTTCTGCACTGATCAGGACTCAGTGCTCAGTGTAAACATGACACATACACAGACACACACACACACACACACACACACACACACACACACACACACACACACACACACACACACACGTCCTTTAACATTACCACTAGTTGTGTTTGTGGATGTGAAGGAAAGGATGATCACAAAGAGTTGAGATGAACCTCCAGAGATGTCCTCTCCTGAACATCTGTTGTGTCTACTCCACATTTCCTGTTGCTTCCCTATCAAAATAAAGTCAGAAAATCCCTCCACGTCAGGATAAGGTCAACTTGTGCGTCTGTGCAGCTCAACACAATCACATTGTTCAGGAGTCGCACAAAGCTCCAGCAGCTACAAACACCGCTGCTTGAACTTTAGATTTCATACAACACAAGTTTTACAGAATATAAACAGTGTTTGTGTGTTGCTCACTTCATCTAATTCTGTGTGTCTGGCACGTGTGTGTGTGTGTGTGTGTGTGTCATTGTGTGTGTGTGTGTGTGGGTCCATGCTGGGATGACAGACTCCTGCTGCGTCTCCACCGAGTGTTAAAGAGATTAGTGATGAATTACGAGGAATTAACACGTATGACGACAGAATTTCACACCAGACATGCAAAGTATGTTTGACTCATCACATGTTCTCTTTGTGTGTGTGTGTGTGTGTGTGTGTGCGTGCATGTGTGTAGTTGCAGGTAATGGAAAGCTAATTACTCCTGCTCCTCCTCAGCTCTCTGCATCCATTTCTCCTTTTTCTCCTTTTTGTCCTCTCCCGGTCTCCTCACCCTATCTCTTAGTCTCTGACCTGTCCTCTGGTTTTCATTTACCTGTCGTGTCTTTCCTCTCAAACCTAACAAATACAGATTGTCAGAGGAATAATTTGTTCATGAACATTAAAAACAAAACTGAAGAGATGTTTTAAATCACGTCGGCCTCTTTTTTCTGATATAATAGTCTTGGGAAAACATATTCATGATTATTATTATTATTTCTATAAAGCTGTATATTTGGTGTAAATACAATGATAATAAAAGCTTACTCTGCTCTTCTGTCTGTATGAGACTTTTCTTTAGCGATCATATATTTCCATCTGTGGAAGAGAAGTCATATTTCTGCAGCATGTATAAACAGTGTCTCTCTGTCCTGTCTCTGCGTCTGTCTCAGCCGAGACATGAAGACGAGTTCTTGTGTAATAAATGTGTCAGTCAGCAGAATTCGGTCCATTACAGAACTTATGAAGCCTGAATCTGCTCCCTTTCATTTCTCCCTCCCTGTTTAAAAGAAGGTGATCTCTCATTTCTCCCGTTATCTGCTTCTCTACCTCCTTTTCCAGATCCCCCTCTCTCTCAGCAGGGAGGAATCTTAATAGGGTCAATTCAGGAAAAGTCTCTCAGCTCAGAGCAAGAAAGAGGAAATGAGTTTATCTCTCCTGCTCAAAGACTCAATGCGTCTGACCCAGATGATTCGTTCAGGCCTGAATCCTTGAGTAGGCCTCACAGCTCAGGATACCAGGGGTTCTACCTGGGGTTGCAACCACAGTACAAATGACAGGATTCATGGTTGTTGGAAGTAGATGTGAGAAGATTTGTGGAGAAAGCTGGAAAAGCTAAAAAGTGAATCCAAGCTGATGAAGGGCAGTGAGGTTGTGGTTGTGTTGAGGTTCCTCTTCTCTTCCCTCGGTGCCAGAGGAGTGCGGCTCAGAGCCGATTGTTCTGAGAGTGAACCCGAACCCGGACGTCCTCCCTCTGCAGCTGCAGCTTTAATCAACTTGCTGGATTTGACTCACAAGCCGTGGTTCTATAAATGTATTGTTAGTCTGATCACAGGTGGTCACATGAGACTCCTTCAGGACATGTTTGAAAGTCGGGGGTGAGCCAGGCTGAAGCTGATGATCAGATCTGTAGGTATGAGTTTTCATATCCGTCTGAACTGGGTCTGTTATTCTCTCATCCTCTTAGGATGAGTTGCATCAGTAACACACAACTGACAAACGATTCAAAGTCCATAACAGTTTTATTTGTCCGACGGGTCATGTATTGTAAAACAGGTACTGACGTATGACTTTTGAATTTTTCCATATGGACAAACACCAAAAAAACACTCAAAATCAATTTCTCATAACACAAAAGAAAACTTAGATACACACACTCACACACACGCAGGTCAGAGCCAAAACAACACAACACTCAGCTTCCCAGGAAACTCTGTGAGCACAGAGCAGCCGTTCCTCAAAGCTCTGGTTAAACCTCTGGTATTAGTATTAGAAATTAATCCTCTTTATTACTCAGGTGGTAAATATCAACTCTCATATCACTGAGCTTTGGCAACAATTGAGTAAAGAAGCAACTCTCCTCAGATTCTTTGTCCGAGAGAAGAAAGAAGAGAAGATCAGAGCAGGAAACAAGATGGAGGCTCATTCACGACTTGGTTTGTAAAAGGATGAGATATCAGAGCACGATGAAGAATTACATGATCCTGGTGTTTTCTTTATTTATCAGATTTACAAGGTGAAATGTAAAATGTGTTGTATTAGTCAGCAGGGAAAGTGGAGAAGCATATTTTAGCACATTCAGTAAAGTATAGTTTGTTTTGTTTATCCATTCACTTTGCAGTGTTTAAATAAATTTGTGTGTATAAGAACTAATCCAGTGTGAGTCTCCTGACCCTCAGTTGTGTGGAGCTTCACAGCCTCGCTGCACTTTAACTGCTACACAACTCAAAAGTGTGAAAAATAGATTTTCTGACAACATGAAGAGAAACTAACAGCTGCCTGAAACAGAAACAACAAATACCTCCAAGAATCTAAAAACTGAACAGAGCACGTTCAGCGAGAATGTGAGAGAAACTTGTTTTGAGCAAAGAGCTAAACGTAGAAAAACACTTTGTAGAAAAGAGTCGAAGTTTAGTGGAAACTTCAAAAGATACTTTATTGAGATTTAGGACACGTCACAGCAAGTTTCCATGATCGTGTTCATCTGAAGAGGAAGATGTTCACGGCTAAACTGTTTAAACTTATTCATTTCTATACAAAGATGTTTAATAAAGGTGTTTAATAATCATAGACTGTTTCCAAAGATGGACGACGTCTCTCCACTTCCTCCCACTTACCTGGAAATTAAATTAAAATATCCCAGAATCGAACAGCGCCATCGTCTGGTGATGAAGTGGAGCCGCGGTACTGAGGTCCTGTCATAACATGTGCTCGACCAATCAGGAGTCAGTGTCAGCTGTCAATCAAGACCTTTTAGTCCGTTTTTGTATCGTTTGACAGCAAATCAAAATCAAACAGATCAGAAACATGAACAAATTTCATTTTTATTAACTAACTAACATTTAGTCTGGTCCGTGTCCCATCTGCTGACATGGAGGAGGCGGTGTTCAGGTCTCAGGTTGCTATAGAAACATTTAGGCTTCACTTTTGGGAGTTTTCATGTCGGCCATCTTGATTTACGGTCACTGTTTATTACAAAGATCCCTGGATCACGTGTAGTCAGTTTATTGTTCTGATATTATTATGGGCTGTGTCTCCTGTTTAAGTAAATCAGATCCTTTCTTTCATCCAGAGACTGAAAACTCAATCAGCTTCATTCACATTCACAAAGCAGCAACAAATCCTAATGTGAGTTAAGTGCCTGAGTGCAGGTCACCTTGAAACGAGAGGAGATGGATGGCTTCATTGATTCAGTGACGTGATCCAGAGACAAGAGCTTTTTGTTCTGCAGGTTTAAACTGAACGTTTTCAATAGTATTGAAGTGATGAAGTTAGGAGCAGCTCTGAGCTGAAGGTCCTGAGGATCACGAGAGGTTTGTCTCTCGTCACGTTACTGAGCTGCAGCGTCTCAACGGAGCATCTTCTGTTTCCACTTTGAAAAGCTGAACTAGGAGTCTGGACACAGCACAGGGTCAATGCTTGACCAGTGAGCCTTCAAACTTCTCTTTCTCTGGTTTTCACATTTTCCCAGCTCCCCGGGGGCGAGTGAAGGAAAGAGTCTGGTCTTCAGTGATAACTGCAGCTACTCGTCTCTGATTCCTCCCAGGAAGTCACTGCTGATTGGCTGCTCGAGTCCTGTCATGTTCAATATATCAGCTTCGTCCTTAACTCTGGTTTTAACCTTTAAAAGATGTCGTCATCCAGGAGCAAAGCCAGGATGATGTCTCAGTCTCTGTGGCCCAGAGAGAAGTGAGCTGCACTTCTCCACCTGGTGAGACTCACATCATGTGATCAGAGTTACATCTGGTTTCTAGTTACTTCTTTGAAAGGTAATTTAAAACTTTACCTTCTGAGTAATTCCACAAACTTAACAAATTAACAATGAGCATGTTTCCAGTGAAGAGCAGTGTGTGTGTTTGGTGCAGTTTGAATATCTTAACTTGTATTAAATCAAACAAGCAGGTGAACGTGTCCTCTTCTACGTCCTCTGATCATTTAGATAATTTGATAACTTTTATTTTACCAGATCGGAATGAGACACAGATGACGTCCTTCACGACCACAACCTCATCCTGTTAGTCTTCAAAGTAAAAGCACAATGTTCGTTTTGTTGCAGCAATGCATTATATCAGGCTCGTGAACTCCTGAAGATGTTTCTGTTTGCTTCACAGACTCTGAAATGACAGACAGGAGAAGTCTCTGGGTTTTGCAGGAGTTTCATCTTTCACAACACGAAGGAAACATCTCTGTGAAAAACAATAAGTGCACAGACGTTCATGGATATTTACAGAAGAACTCCCAGAAGTTCAATACACGTCAAAAAATGTCAGCGTGAAAATCTAAGATAAACTGAAGAAAGAAGGAAGAAGACATGAGGCGTGAGGAACCTGTGAAGGAACCTGTGATCTGTCATTTGATGCAGAAGGAGAAGACGATTGATTTCCATTCACATTGTGGAACAGACAGATGTTGAAAGAGGAAACACTTTGTGTGACGCTCCAGTTCCTGACGAGGTGGGAACGTCCTCCCGGTGTGGAGCTCCTCTCCGTGGTCAGGACCTGGAAACTAACACCAGGTCAGTTTCTAATAACTGCTCCCACTGGGCTCTGATCACCTCCTCGCTGCTGGTTTCACTGGGAACCTCTCAGTGGAATTCACCCGCTCACCTCCACACACACTCGTGCTCAGACCTTCAGCTCCTGAACCCGTCTCAGACCTCACTTATTCTTTCATGACTCTATTTTTCATAATGTTTCACCCCCCCCCTATCAGCAGCTTCTCTGGCTCCCTCCTCCAGTTTATTATTCATGTTCTCCACCTTGAAGGAAAGTCAGAGCGCACATATTAATGGCGGCTGCATCCGAACCATAAAACTCTGGAGGCTGTTAAATTACAATCACAACAATCCTCATATGACAGATGTGATAAACAACAGATGAGACCTCTCACTCATGTAAATGAAACCTGCTTTAAATTGAAATGTATTCTGCTCTGCAGCACAGAGGCAGCCTCGTTGTGTGAGCTGCAGGTTTCGGGTTTAATCTCTCATCCCTGTTTGTTTGTGCTGGATATGAAAGCAGTAAATCCAAAGTAACAGCCGGTCTGACAGCTCGTTGTATAAACCTGCAGAGCGAGAGAACTAATGTGTTCATTTCATATATTCAGAATTAATTGGAGTGAATCAATACAGGCAGAAGAAAAACAGAATTAAATCAGTTTTCTGTCACAGTCCAACGAGGATTCAGCGTAAATTCAATCAATCAAAGATTATTATTATCATTCATTATAATTATTGTTTTTCCTTATGAATACTGGCCAAGCAAGGGTCCAGTGCAGCTTTAAAACAACATAATAATATACTGTGAATGTGCAAAAATCATTTAGCACTTGGTGTGTCTGTGTGTGTGTGTGCAACCGAGAGTTTTAAAAGTTTATAAGTTTAAAAACTGGGTTAGAAACGATAACGTGGACACTCACAACCTGCCAGAACACTTTGAGTCGTCATTAAGACTAGAAAATGTAAGATATTAATTCAGTTTGACCATTTTCAAGAATAAAGCCCACTTTTATTTGAACTAATTGAAAATCCATTCATAACCCTGGAGCTTCGTGGTCCTGGTGGCTTCTTGATGAATCCTCTCCGAGACAGAGAAGTGAAGAAGCACCAGCAGCTTCACGGTGGAGCGTCCGTGTGAAGAGGACTTCAACATTCAGAAGGTCCTCTCTACTATTTGTGCTTTATGGACGGTGTTATGTCAGAGACACTCAAGGCTCCCGTGCCTTAATAAGAGAAAAGAATCTGTTTGAATAATTCAGCTCTGAGCAGCTTCCAGCTCTGAGCGCGGCAGCAGTGGAGTTTCTATATTTGTGTCTCGAGGACGAAACAGCTCTGCACAGGCCGGTGTCCCGTGTGCTTCCTGTGTCAGGTGGACACGTCCTCTGGTTAGAGGACTAATGGACAAACGCTGTCTGCTGCATGAGGAGCAGCTCGGGGGGGCACTTCAATGTGGACCACCGCTCTCCATCCATAAACTGACTCATACTACGACACACGTGACCTTTGATTTGACTTCCTCTCTGATTTAATGTTCGTCTCTAAAGGCCAGCGCACTCACACACACACACACACACACACACACACACACACACACACACACACACACACACACACCTGACACACCAAACAGACACAGTAGTTAATGCCCAGCCGCTGTGATTTGTTTGTCGTGTGCGACTCAGTGTTTGAGCTCACGCAGGAAACAAGGAGAGAATTGAAGTTAAAGTCTCCTCCCCTCAATGTGTGAGCAGATCTCAGAAAGGTGGTTTGATAAACTCTGATATTTATTCCATGAACGTCTCCATTGAAACATCAGACAACAGGAAACACCTTGTGAATTCACACAGTGTGAGAATGATATTCTCTTCAGGGTTTTACATTCTGCAAAGTTCAAAGTCTGCACTGAAGCCGCCTGAAGGTTTCTCTGTCACCATGATTCCTTCCCTTTGTTGTTATAACCTTATATTTACATATATACATATATATAATTAGGCTATTACACATTTTTTGTTACTTCAGACAATATGTGCATTACACATTTGAGTGTTTTCACCTTTTCCTTGTTATCTAAATCTAATTCGTGGAAACTCCACCTTCCTTGAATAGTGCTCACTCAGCTCCTCTCTCACGCTCGGCTGGACGTGCAAATTAAGTCAGTGTAATATTATTTTAGATTCAAAACCAATCTTTAATTAATGAGGAGGAGAGGCCATTCATCATTCACTTAAAACCTACATGATTAAAGCCTGAATGCACATCTGTCTGCGCGGTGCAGGAGTTGACTGTGCACCACCCCCCGCCCCTGCTTCATCCCTCCAATTAATGACACTGAATATTTCCGCTTGTTCCACTTCAGCAAATGAAGGTGTGTTAATTAAATCTGAGACTAGAGTCACTTGTTTATCTGACGTGGATCTTTGTGAAATGTCCACGGAGTCGGGAAATGTTGATAATGTTAAACACTAAGTTGTCTTCAAACTTAATAAATCAGACTGAATTCCTCACACAAACACACAAACACACACACACACACCTCATTGTGAGTCTCCAGCATCTTGTTACAAGTCGTTGCATTAAAGTTCATGAAATTCTAAATTACTCTGCAGCTCTGCCTCCCTCTCCTCTCTCCGTCCACACGTCCTCCCCCGGCAGCTGTTTGGTGTCATGACCCAACATCCAATTATCTGTGAGGATGGAGACGTCAGAGAACACACAGACACACACACACACACACACACACACACACACACACACGCACACACACACCAGGTGGGAGATGTGACAGGATAATTGGCGACGGTGTACAGGAGGACAGTCTGCAGGGATGGGGGGGGGTGGGGGGGGACAGAGATATTTCCAGGTCACAGTCGGGGGTTTGATACTTTGAGTGTTTGTTGGAATCTTCATAACTTCACATCTCAGCTTTAACAAATAAACACATGGTGGGTTTGGACCCGGAAAGAGAACAGACCAGCACCTGCAGCAGTGAGCTCCCAGTCAGGGAGGAGCTCACCGACTGGGAGGAGCTCACCGACTGGGAGGAGCTCACCGACTGGGAGGAGCTCACCGACTGGGAGGAGCTCCCAGTCAGGGAGGAGCTCCCAGTCAGGGAGGAGCTCCCAGTCAGGGAGGAGCTCCCAGTCTGGGAGGAGCTCGCCGACTGGGAGGAGCTCACCGACTGGGAGGAGCTCACCGACTGGGAGGAGCTCACCGACTGGGAGGAGCTCACCGACTGGGAGGAGCTCACCGACTGGGAGGAGCTCACCGACTGGGAGGAGCTCACCGACTGGGAGCTATGGGAAACAGAGACGTGTAAGACAAATTAGAGCCTTCAGATAGTTAATGGGAAACTCTGGTTTGACCTGATGAGGACTTTCACCTCTGTGGAGGTTTGAGCTCTAGAAGATCTTTATTAAAGCTCATTGTGAGGATTCAGGTTGTTTTCATTCAAATTCAGAAAAACAGATCAGATGTGATTTCACCCACTGAATTTATCTTTCATCCTCGCCTTCTCTTCTTTGTCTTCCCTCCCTCTTGTTCTCCTCCTTCTCATCTTGTCATTCCTCTCTCTCTCTCTCTCTCTCTGGTCGTCTCAGCTGGTCCCTTCTTCCCCTCTCGTCCTCTCATCTTCTTACATCCCCCTCTCTCGCCTCCTGCTTTCTAACATTTCAGTTCCCTATAGTTCCTCTGCAACTCGTCTCCCTTCGTTTCTTCATCCCTTCTCTTTTCATCACTCCCCTCTCATCTCCCCATTCCAATGTCCTATCTCTCTCTCTCTCTCTCTCTCTCTCTCTCTCTCTCTCTCTCTCTCTCTCTCTCTCTCTCTCTCTCTCTCTCTCATCAACGGTGAAGACCCAAACTGAATAAGTTGTGGAAGTTGTTGGAGAAGCTCTTCTTCCACTTTCTCCCCATGCTCCTCTCTCTCTCTTTCTTCTTCCTCTGCTCTTCTTCTCTCCTCCTCTCTCTCCTTCTCTCTCTCCTTCTCTCTCTCCTCCTCTCTCTCTCTCTCTCCTCTCTCTCCTTCTCTCTCTCCTTCTATCTCTCCCTGGGGTCTGCTGTTGTGGCGATGTGTAACAGTGTCTGGGTTCTGTGTGTGTAGCTTACCTGAGGAAGGCTTACACCCCCAGGTACATCGCACTGTACACACACACACACACTGGGGCACACACATGACCTGTGCACAAAGCCCTTACACACTCGCACAATGACACACACATGCATACCTTCACTGCTGTGTAATCATCACCATTCACTGTAGATGTGTGAAATTGACTGAGCCCTCAAGTCTCAACACTGTGAGAGGGAACACGTTGAAGTTCTGCTCCTGGGACGACAAGAACCACAAAACTGACGGGAACAGACGCTCCAATAAATCAACTGTCTCATAATTCTAAATGCTGAAGCTGCACTAATGTCAGACTCTCCTACTGGTGATTTACAGCTTCCAACGTCCCACAGCACACAAGAGATCACAACCATCGGACTGGACTCTGCCAGGGCCTGGGGACAGAGTCTGTGTGATGTCCAATAGAGCAGATGTTTGAATAGAGCAGATGTTTGAATAGAGCAGATGTTTGAACAGAGCAAACAAAGAGACAGATCAACACTTCATCACTTTGACAACACGTGCTGATACAGGTGTGGTTCAAATCTCTGTGACGCTCCATCGAGTCGTAGTTTTTTAATTTGCAGTGTGTTGAACTCTCTCAGCCACCGTAGGTTTGACATGTTGAGAGAGGACATTAGTCTCGGTGGAGGTATGAGCTCTCTGAGCGTCCTTCCACGTCACGGTGCGTTGACTGTTCATCCAATTAATATGCTTCATGTAATTAATGTCTCAGGCATCCAATTTTGTGTGGCTCAGACGTGCCCCCCCCCCACCCCCCCTCCCCCGCTCCACAACGCTGACATAAAAACTTTTTCGTGTTATTAAAAAAAAATCCATCATCTCGCTCGGGGGCCACGGGGGGGGGGAACAGCTCTTTGGACAGGTCGTCAAAACAGAAACAGACAAACTGAGTTTAACTTAAATTTAAACGTTTCTATTCATCTGTTTCCTTCAGTGCAGTTTCCTTTGGTTTCTCTGAGTTTGTGAGGAATGATTTTCCAACTCTTCTACATCTCAGCTCCTGCTGCAGCGTCACTTTCTCCACGTGACTCGAGTGTTGCTGTTTTAAATTGATGCAGCAGCACCCCCCCCCCGCCTTCATCCAATAACAAACCCCATGCAGGCCGTCAGTCACTTTCTCGTGACCGCTCTATGATTTATTGACCCCGACGGAGAGGTAATAAAAGCCTGAGTGACGGCTGGATGACCACGTCCTCTCATCTCGTCTCAGAGAAGCACAACATGTCGCTGCTCTCAGGAAACACAGATTTCATTCAGAGCTTCATCTGACGTCTGATTAAATCTGTCGTTAAGGAAACACGCTGAGGAGAATCATGAATTCAGGAGGACAGGAGGAAATGAAGAGGAAATATGATTATAAAGCTTCAAATGATGTTAATATTCGTATTAATCATTGGTTGCAACGCGGCTGCACAGTGACGAGTAATTACTCCCTTTGATGTATTTTAAACCAAAATGAGATTTCATGTCGTGAAAGAAACACAAACGTTTCGTTGTGGTCGCGGTGTTTCACCGGACAGACGAGTGCACGCTGCACAAAGTGTTTAGAGACGAGTGGTGAGAAGGTGGACGAGGAGAATGGAAGCCAGTTTGATGTCTCACCTGTTCTCCGGCTCTGGATTCGGCCTTGAAGCCCTCGTCCCTCTGCAGAGCGATTCTGTTTTATTCCACTGTTCCGCCTCTGATCTATAATGGATCAAACAACATGAAGAAGAAACACATCACAGTGAGCGTGTGAGACAGAGGGCGAGTGCACACACTTACACACACACACACACGCACGCATACACACACACACACACACACACTCACACACACACTGCTGCATGTGACCAGAGAGGAGAAAGTTATTTCAACGTTCCTCAGTTTGAGCTGTGATCAGGTTTTATGTGTTGTATCTCTTTGTGCACGTCTGAGTCATTCTTCACGTGTTATATGTGTTACTGTGTAATATGTGTTATTGTGTAATATCTGTCAAACGTGTAATATTTGTTAAATGTGTGATGTGTGTTATATGTGAGTGTGTGTTTTCTGTGGATTCTCTTCATGGCACGACTTCAGGGCGAGACTCCTTCATACAGTTCAACATATTCTGAATACTGAACTTATCTCATTGATATTAGGAGTCATAGTCATATGGAATAAATATAACACATTGACCATAATATGATTAGCACATAGAGTTGGTAATAATTTGAAAACACAGAACAGAGCAAATAATAAACTGATCATTTCTTTACAGAGGTAAAGACATTGATTCCTCAGGTTGCATCTGGACTTTGACCTGTGAGAGCAGGACTCGGCTCAAACTCTAAAAGATTAGAAATGGAATAAATTATTGTTAATAATTTGTTTGATTTTCTGGCACGAGGGAGTTTCCAGTGGGAGTCACAGACGGACCATTACAAGTCAGACCTCATTCCATGGAAATGATGTCCTGAGGCTTCTAAAGGACACGTGAGGGAGAACACATTAATAATCAAATTACCACACATTAGAAACAGTGAATTAAAAGTGGTGAACACCAACAAGACATGTGATGACGTGTGGTCAGAATTTAACCTGCATCAGACTCATCACTGTTAAAGTCTGGTCTCAGAATCACTCACAGGTTCATAACTCCTCTGTACGTTCACTAATACACTTCATATCAAAACAACAGTCAAACATCAGTGTTTTAAAAACGCACATAAATAACAGAAACCACCTTTGTTTGGTACGTGTCCCATCTGCTAACATGGAGGGGTTTGTGATCTGTACCGCAGCAAGCCACCAGGGGGCTTCACCGAGTCGTCATGTCGTTCATCACAGACACACACATTAAGGACAAGTGTGTTGTTCCATGATTCACTTTCTCCTCCTCTCACACTCTCACTCTGAGCTCTGAACTCAACCTGAGTCTCGACTCAAACACTCAAAGACTTAAAAAAGGTCAAAACTCTGTTTTTGTTTCATAGGATTTATTATTTTGATCTCAATATTAAAATCACATCACTCGGCTGCTGTTGAACAAACACTTTTACAGACACATCAAAGAGAAAAATGTTCATATCTGTTGGATTATTTCATATGTGAACAGACTTTATGTGAATCATGTCTCATGTGTGAGTTTTAATAAAGTTTGTTGAATGTGAACAATGATCATGTGTTATTGATAAATCTAAATGATAGAAAACATTTTCCATGAAAGTCAAAAAACAAACCAAAGATAAAGATCAGAAAATAATCAAATCTTTTTACACACGTGGAAAAGTCGACAGGAGAAATAAAAATGAGTGAGAAGTAAAAGGAGAAATAAACAAAGCTTTAGAATAACAAGTTTAACTTTTAAATTCAGCAGATTTCTCCTGAAGAAATAAACATGATGAATAAAATCTTTATCTCTAACGTCTCTGATCCAGCTTCACAGAGACTTTCACAGGTAACAGCTTCACTGGGTGATGATGATCTATAGTGTTAAAGTATGGAAACATCTTCTGAGTGAAAGTGTGTTTGAAGGTGTGAATGTGTTTGTTAGTATCAGGATCAGAGAACGACAGTTTCTCCTCTGTTCCAGTCCAGATTCACTCTGATCCTCTGGATCTTCTGCACAGAGAGAACAGATGATCCTGATGGTGACTCTGCTGAGTATTTACCTTCATAGAACAATATTCCCCATGATCCAGACTCTTTGCTTCCCTTCCTCTGGACAGACTCTGCTGTCACACCCAGTGCCCAGTAAGTACTGTCTCCAACCAGGACGTCCCAGCTGTGAGTCCCTGAGTTAAAACCCTCAGATCCCAGGACTGAGGCGTAATAATCAAACCTCTCTGGATTGTCAGGAAGCTTCTGTTCCTCTCCTCGTCTCAAACTGGTCAGATCTTCAGACAGGACGAGGTCTGGATGAGCAGAGTTTGGGTCCAGAACCACAGGACTGTAGGAGACCAAGTCCTTCATCTTGTTCCAGATGTTGAAGCTCAGGTTGCCCAGATGTTTGGCCTGGTCTATCAGAGCTCCTGAGGCCAGCTGTGGATCATCCACCAGGGGGCGCTGCTGGACTCGTTCCACTGCAGCCTTGTAGTTGAGCAGGAACGAGACGTCTTCAGCTCTCAGCTCGTCCTCTGTGGTTCTGATTGTGTCTGAAAGAGACGTTATGTCTCTGCTCAGAGACTCAATCTTCTTCTTCATCATCCGACTCTTCTGCTCCTCTTCCTCCCTCAGTGCAGCCATCCTGGCCTCCTCTTCCTCCTCCAGAAACTGATGAAGCTTTTTAAACTGCTCCTTGATCTGCGTCTCTGTGAGTCCGGCCTGGACCTTAATGTGTTCTGCTGTTTGTTCAAACTCTACTTTAACACGTTCAAAAACTCTGTAACTTCTTCTTCAAGGGCTCCAGAGTTTCCTGAAGCTGCTTCTTGTGTTGTTGTGCAGCTTCATCGATGGGTCTGATTGTGTGGTCGGTGTGTTTCTCTGAATCTCTGCAGACGAGACACACTGGCTGCTGATGGTCCAGACAGAAGAGTCTGAGTTTCTCTGAGTGCAGACTGCAGAGAGCAGGTGAAGAGCTCTGATCTCTCTCCTGTAAGAAGGTCTCACACAGGTTCTTCAACGACCAGGTTAAAAGGTGGTTGATCCTTTGAAGATCTTCTCTTACAAAGTGGACACTCTTTTACTTCTTTGTCTTTCCACCAGCTCTTCACACAGTCTTTACAGAAGCTGTGGCTACATGACAGAAGAACAGGATCTCTGAAGACATCATGGCAGACGGGACAGCAGAGATCCTCTTCTAATCTGGAAGCCATTGAGTCTCCAGGTGAAGCTGAAAACAGACAGTCAGTCAGTCACAGCTCCAGGAACTTCACTGAGGTTCACTTCCCCTCTGAGTCGAGGTGTTTGTTAAACTCACGGTCAGTGTGTGGAGCGTCGGCAGGTTGTAGTTTGACTCTTCTCTCCTGTAGCTGGACTCACTCAGGACGTTTGGTCTGGTTTGGTTCAGTTTGGTTTGGAAGGTGAATGTGATCGTCTGGTTTTCAGCCTGCGTCTCTTCAGGGAGGAACAGATGCTTCCTGGTTTCTCTGGTGTGTCAGGAGAGGGTGGAGCTTGAGATGCTGGATGATAAAACCTGTAAAACCTGAAACAAATGTACAAGCAGCTCTGCTGACAGTGAAAACTATGCACCACCCTTATGGAATGTACTGTAACCAGTGTTGCCACAGTTACTTTGAAAAAGTAACTTAGTTACTTTACAGATTACTTGATTATAAAAGTAACTTAGTTAGATTACAAGTTACTTTATTTTAAAAGTAACTAAGTTAGATTACAAGTTACTTTATTATTTACAATCAGCAGCTGCCGACAACACCCCCGCCGCCTCAACATAAAAATGAGAACCGGTTTTGCTGACAGGAGCTGGAACGTCCTGGTCTTCTTCCTCTGGTTCTCACACACGTCCTGCTGCTTTCAAACCTTCTACCTCTTCTCCTCTTTCTTCTGGTCTTCATCCTTCGCTCTCTCATTACTGGATCTCCATCTCTTGTCTGCTCGTCTGCTCATCCCATTTTTGTGGAACTTCTTATTCCCTCCAGCAGGATTTCTCTCTCACCCCTTCCTTCAAGGTTCCAAATAAAAACCATATCACAGCTTTTTAGTTTTAAAAAGTTTTCTTCTTGTCCCTCAGAGATCTGGAAGGACCCACTTACACAAGGACTTGATTTGAGTTTCAAATAACAAAAAGCAGCACAGACATGAAAACAGCTCATCATGGAAATCTGAGGAGAAACAGGAAGCTGCTGGGACGTGACACCAATAAAACCTTTGAACCAATGAACAGCACAGAGCTGTCAATAAAGATTATAATATCTAGATGTCTGATGTAGAACATTACCTCGAGCCGCTTTTAAATGATTTACATGCAACATCACCTACACAGAACTATAACTTCCTTTTTCGATTCGGGTGAAACTAATATACTTTAGTGGATTTGGATCCAGAGAACTCACTAATAAGATAGATAGACTGATAGAGCGATAGAGAGATAGACAGATAGTGTACTATTTGTGTTCTTTTTCAGTTCTGACTGTCTCTGTATGTATTTGCTTTTCAAAGGTTAAACCTGAGACATTCATCAATGATCATCACGTCCATGCAGGACCCGTCGGATACAGCTGTTAAAGTATATTATATAGGATAATACGTTTATTTTAGAGCCACTTTTTCAGTTTGAGGCTGAAAGGAAACGAAAGCTTTAACTGGGACAGGAGCAAACCACAGGTTCCAGTTCACACCAGTGTCACCAAATCAAAGAATAACCACACATTGCATTATGTTGGGTGAACTGGTGACAGTTCTCACCAGTTCAGTTTCCAGTGAGTGAAGAAACTAAATCACCATATTTATGACAGAATGTTCACATTGATTGACAGACAGCTACATGGGGGCTGACCGGAGCTTATTATAGAGGTGAAGGCTGATAAACACACACACACACACACACACACACACATATACACACACAACACGGCTAGAGGACAGTATTGATAGACATTAAAAGCCAGTCAAATGGGGTTTGACTATCATGTGTCATTGCTGAAAAATGGTTTACCATGGTGTGTGTGTGTGTGTGTGTGTGTGTGTGTGTGTGTGTGTGTGTGTGTGTGTGTGGTGTGTTTGTGTGTGTGTGTGTGTGTGTGTGTGTGTGCGTGTGCGTGTGTGTGTGTCTGTCTGTCTGTGTGTGTGTGTGTGTGTGTGTGTGTGTGTGTGTGTGTGTGTCTGTCTGTCTGTCTGTGTGTGTGTGTGTGTGTGTGTGTGTGTGTAAGAGAGAGATTCTGGTAAATGCAGATTTAAAGAAAGAAACTGAAACTACCACAAAACACAAGATTTAGTTTCCTGACTGGATTGATTGCAGGTCAATGTAACTAAAGATCATCTTCTACTGTCATATTAATCTAAAAATCAAAGCCAGCAGATAAATGTAGTAGAAACAGAAACATGAGCTGGACGGGTTGAACCCAGCGGAGGTGAGAGGATGAAGAAATGCACACGAAGCCGAGTTCTTTCGATATGATCTCATTAATACGACGCCACTGACTGGGAACAGATCAGCTCTCGCTCCTCATCGATCGCTCCGGCCTCCTCAGACGCTCCAGACGTCGGCTGATCTCAAACTGCTCCGAGCTTTAGACCAATAAGTGTTTCTTCTCTCCCCCAGTGTTTTCCAGGAAGGTGAAACGTCTCCTGATTATTTAATTCTCATTTTCTGCCAAGTGCTGAATCACCGGCTCTGCTGTTTGTCTCAAATTGACCCGTCGTCACAAGAGCTCCACAGGCTCAGAGTTTCACTTCAGCATTCACACTCAACTCTAACTACTTTTATATGAGATATTAATATGAGCAAAATGGAAAAACATATCTACAGGATTAATGGAATTGAAGAGACAGAGAGTTCTGCTGTTTTATCTCTTTTTTATCCTCTCATCTCACTTTCTCTCTCCTTTTGTCTTCCTCCCTTTTCCACTTCTATTTGTTCTTTAATCTTGCGGAATTTCTGCATAGTCACGAAACTGTGTGTTTGTTTAAATGTGTGTGTTTGTGTGTGTGAGTGTGTTATTGCATCGGTCAACAACTTTCTGCAGTCATAAAACTGAAATAATCTATTACCCTGCATTATTCACAGCCTATCAGATGGCTCTGTTCCCTCTGTTGCCGGGCGGAGTCGTGACACTGCAGTTGGCTCAGTTTGTATTTGCAGACGCCATAATTTGCTTTTATGGTATTTTTTTCTTTTATTGACCAGGAGACACTTTGGCTTTAGATCTTTGTTTGGGCTATTTTAAGGGACAGATTCTCCATAAACTACAGACACTACTGCAGCAGTGTGCG
>CM076719.1:1067548-1102548 GCA_038501795.1 Pseudopleuronectes americanus
GTTCTTTGAGTGGTGGAGGGACGAAACGGAGCGGGAGTGCGGTTGGTTGTCTAAGTTGGACGGTTTGGAGGTGGGTTTGAACCTGCAAAGTAGCGGGAGGGGGCTGAGGATAGCGGGTTTGGTGGCAGGTTTCATGGGGTTTACCGGTTACGGTTGATGGCGGGAGCGAAGGCGGTTCGGTGTCTTGGTAGGTGTGGGCATGTGTGTTTCGTTGTTGGTCCGGTTTTGGGCTGGGGGTTGGGTTGTTAGGTGGTTGATGCACGGTTGAGACTAAACACCCGGGCACAGGGCAGAAGAGGCTACAAGGGTTTGGTTTCCGGTTTAAAAACGAGGGTTTCTAGGTTCACGGTGGTTTCAGGGAAAAGTTTATGGGTCGGCTGGTTGCAGTCCGGTTTGGGGTTTGGTGGTTTTCAGGGCTAGGTTAAGGGAGCGTCGTATCCGGTTGGGGTAGGACCAGCGTATTGGGTTTGGTAAGGTTTGGTCGGTTGGTTTGTAAGGGGGGTGGGGTTGAGGTTCGGCAATTGATAAACCAAGATAGGTAGGTTGCGTAGGGTCAAGAAGGGTGAGGGTGGTTTGGTAATGGTTCGCGTGGGTTATGGTGTTTGAGGGATGTTGTTTGGGTTAGGTTTGTGAAGATTTGGGTGGGGTGGATGGGGTTTGTCAGAGGTAGGGCGGTTTGGTGAGCGGTTGCGGTAGGGGTAGGTTCGGGACCGTAGCTGTGGTTGGAGCGGTAGGGGAGGTGAGTGGTGTACCATGGCGCGAGGTTTGGTGAGGTTGGGCGATAGAAGGATGGGTTTGGTAGCGGTTTTGGAGGCAAAGGGGTTTGGGGTTTGGCGGTTAAAGGTTGAGGTTAGGTTTCGGAGGGTATGGTGGTTGCGGGAAGGTTTTTAGGTGGGTCTGGTGGTTGGTTTATGCATAACCCAGGTTCCGGCGGTAGGTTTGTGCCCCCCGGCGTTCGGATGGGGGTCGGCGTAAGGATGGGGGGTCGTGTTTGGTAAGATGGCGGGTTACGAAGGGAGTTGGTATAACCGGCGCGTGGAGCACGTAACATCGTGCTAGGTCGTAGGGTTGCGGGTTAGCGGTTGAAATCTCGAGTTGGGAGTACGGGATGTTTAACGCGGTTGGGGGTTTGGTAAGGTTCGAAGGGGCTTTGGCCAGTAGGGTTGGTGGGGTTCGGGAGGTTTGGTTTTGAGTATTCTGGTTAGGTCCGGTTGTTTGAAAGTTGTGAGTGTTGGTTTTGGGGTCGGAGGTTTGGTAACGTAGCGTTTTTTAGGGGGGGCCAGCTCTGGTTTTTGGCGGTGTTGTGGTTTGGGAACCGTGGTTTAGCGAGGAGGTGGTGGTTAGAGCGGGCGGGTTTGGTAAGCGGTTTCTGGGTGTGGGTTTGGTCAAAACGGTGTGAGATATCAGGGGACCCCCACCTGGTGAGGTGGTTGGGCGGTACGACCATTTGGGTGGTGAAAAAGGTTTGGACGGGGTGTGGCTGGTTGGGATGGTTAGGAGGGTTTGAGCGAGTGGGTTGGATTGGAGGGGGTTTAGGTTGGTATTTCTGAGTTGGGGAGTTTTGGTACGACGGTTCGGTTTGGTGGCGGGGTTGATGAAGGGGGCGGAGGTTTTTAGCGGGCGGGTTTGGGTTTCGTGAACGGTTTGGTGGTTCTGGTAGGTCTGACAAGGGTTTGGTAAGGGGAGGTTAAGGAGAGGGTTTGGTTGTTTCAGGGGGGAGGGGGTGATTAGTTGGGACCGAGTTTGGTGAGGGTTTCTGGTGGACGGTGGGGAGGTTGGGATAGGTGGCCAAGGGGGTGTTGAGCGGGAAACAGGTTTGGTGTGGAGGTTGGTTCAGGGTTTTTGGTTTGGGGGTTAGGTTTGGTAGGTGGTTGGAGGGTTTGGTTAATGGTGTAGAAACCAGTGGGGGTGTGGGGTTGGTTTACAGTGGGGGTGGAAAGGGGTTTCGGTTACACGTGCGGGCTTGGTGGTAAGGAGGCAGGCAACCTGTTCGGTTTCAGGTTTGGTAACGGGGTTTGATCAGTAAACAGGGGGTTCTAGGGGTTCATGGCGGGTGCGGTTTGGTATGGGGTTAGGGTGGTGAGGGCACTGAGGGTTTCGCCGGTGGTTGAATGTAAGAGGTTCACGGTTTACGCAGGTTTGGGAGGTTTGGGGTTCGGTGGTTGCTGGGGCGTTTCAAAGGTTTTGGGGTTAACGTGGTTTGGTGGAAGATGGTTAGAAGGTTGCGGGCGGAGGGGATTAGGCTGGGGGGTGGGAACGCCCTTAGCGTTAAAGCGGGGTGGTGGTTGGGGGTGCTCGGGACGCGTTGCACGGTTGCGGGTGGTGTGGTAGGGGGTGGAGGGCCGCTGGCAATAGGTAGGGAACTGGTTTGGTCGTGGTGGTTGGGTTTGGTGCGAAAACCTGGCTTTGGGTTTAGAGGGGAGAGAGGGGTGATTAGGTTGTTGGTGGGGGTGTTTGCGCGCAGGTTTGGTACGGTTTCTTGGTTTGGTAGTTTGGTAAAAAACGGTACACGGCCGGAAACGGTTTGGAGCGGTTTGGGGTGGTTTTAAAGGGTGAAAGGTTGGGTGATGCGGTGGGGGAGGGTGGTGTTGGATGGGGGTTCCGGGGGTGTGAGGTTTGGGGTGGTGGTAGGCGACGGTGGTCGTGTTTGTTGGCTGGGGTTAAGCGTTTGGTAGAGTTTAAGCGGTTTGGTAGTCGGTGGTTGGTGAGGTGTCAGAAAGGGTCTGGCGTTTTTGGGATGGGTTCCGACGCGGTTGGGGCAGTGTTACGGGGTTGGATCGGTGGTTTGGTAAGCGCAGAGGGGAAGTGTTGAGTTTGCGGGGGTTCGTTGTTGGGTTTGGTTGACAAGGAGAGTTAGTAGTAGAGGTTTTAGTGTATGGTTGCGGGTTTAGAGGTGTCGCACGAGTGGTTTGGGGGGTTTGGTTTTGTTGTTAGGCGGAGATAAGAGGGGTAGGAATTGGTTGACGGGTGGTTTGGGGGTGTGGCAAAGGGATTGGTTGCGGAACGGTTTGGTTCGGGTTTGGTGGGAAGGTTGGGTTTGGTGTGGTTTTAGGTATGGTGTTTAGGTCGTGAGTTGGGCGGTGGGATGGTTAGAATGGGGGCGGGTCCAGGAGTGCCGGTTGGGAGGAAGGGGTGGTTTTGGTATGAAGTTCGGTTGGGATTAAGTGGCAGCACGCTAGTTGGAAGTACGTAAGTTTGCGGGCAAGGTTTGGTGAGGTCCAGAGAGTGGTTAGAGCGTCATCCGGGTTCTGTGGGGTGGGTGTGTGTTTGGACCGAAGGGGGTATGCAGAGGAGAGGGGGTACGAGTAAAAAAAGGTTAGGTAAGGGTTAGGTTTGGGAGTTTTGGGGGGTTGGTGCTGATAGTAGGTCAGTGAGTGTTTGGGGGGGAGGGCAAGGGTGGCCACGGTTTGTATGGTTTGGTTTGGGAGGTTGGGTGTTAGAGGTTACGGAGGGAAACGGTTGGTTAAGGTAGGTTTTTTTTGGTTTGCACGAGGATACAGGCTGGTTTGGGGCGGACGCAAAGAGGGTTGAGAAAGAAGGGCACGGGGGGGGTTTGAGTTAAAGGGTTTTGGGTCGGTTTGGGTTTGGCACGAAGGTTTGGTTCTAGGGGGCACGGTTTCGGGGCTTGAGCTTCGAGGGTTGGTTTGATTGGTATGGGAGGTTTTGTCGGGGTTGGACGAGTTTGAAGGGGGTTGTGGGTGGAGTCTCGAGGGTGGTACTGTCGAAGGTGGTTTATCGTGAATGAAAAGGAGTAAGTTGGTGTTTGGTATAGACCGGTGGCAGGGGGCAAGAGAGCGCGAGTACAGGGCATGGTTTAGGCCCGCCGGTTAGGTATACGAGATAAGCGGTTTTGTTTGGTGCGTTGTGTATACGGTGAGGGGAGGCAGAACGGGTTTGGGGTGGGTGCTAGAGTTAGGTATGGTTTGTGGTCCCGGTGGGGGTAGGTGTAGGTCGGTTGGGTTGTGTTTGGTGGTTTAGCGTTCGGCGTTCTGGGTTTTCGGGGGTTAAAAGTACAAGTCGTAGGTGGTGAGTTTGGGAACCTGGCACAGGTGGTTTATGGTTGGCAAGGCATGCGATGGGTGGTTGAGGCAGGTTCAGCCAACGGTTTTGGGTTGTTGGTGGTTTGGGGTTATCACGGTGGTTGGGACGGGTTAGGAAGGATCGGTTAATGTTGTGGTTTGCGTTTGCAGGTTTGGCCGGGTTTCGGGGGTGGTTTGGTTGTTGTGAAGTGGTTTGGGAACGCGGGGTTGGTTGGTTTGGAAGGGTTCGCGGTTTCGAGGGCGTGTTCAGGGGTTGGTGTTTGTTGGTTATGGTTAGGGAGGGGCGCCCGCGTCCTCGCCCCCCCTGGGTTATTTAGGAGGTTTGCGGAATGCGGTTTGAAGCGGTTGGTGTTTGGGGGGTGGGTTTAGGAGGGGATTGGGGCCGGAGTTCTGGTTTGGTGTTACCGGTTTGAGGGTTCAGGTAGCGACCGACCCGCGCGGGGTGGGTGAGGGTTTGCGTGGTTGGCACGATGCGTCCAGTGTTAGTCTGGGGTTTTCGGTATGACCTGGAGGTTTGGTTGGTGGTTTGGCGGGCGGAGGGTACGAGTTGAAGTACGGTTGGTACGAGGTTTAGGTAAACTAGTGGAGACCAGGTGCAGGGAGGAGGTTGGTTTGAGACGAGCTGTTGTTGGGTGGTTTGATTAGGTGGTGGCGTTGGTTTGAGAGGTGAGGGGTGGCTCGGTTGGAGGGAGGTGGGGGGCGGTGGGTTGGGCTTGGGGGGGTTTGATGGTGTCGGTTTTGTAGGTTGGGGGAAGGGGTTTGAAGGTGCCGTGGGGGTGGTTAGTCCCTGGTTTGGGGTTGGCCGGCGGGTTGGGGGGTAGTGGAATAACGGTATAGAGGTCCGGAGGGTTTAGCAGTTGGGGGTGTTTGGATCCAAACAATAGGGAGTGACAGGTTCAGTGTTATGGGGGGACGGGCAATGGTAGGAAGCGGGGTTTCGAGATTCGGTGGATACCGGGGTTGGGGCGGGTAGGGGGGTAAGGGTTCGGGGGTTCGGTTTGGGGTAGGGGTCACGCGACGGGGGTTTGGAGTGGTTTGTTGTTAAAGGAGGGTTTGAAGGTTTGGAAGGGAACGGGTAGCGGATGGTTTGGTAAAATGGGAGAACTGGTTAGGGTCGGAGGTACCAGGATTCCGTAACAGGGATCCAGGTATAAGGGGCGGGTTGAAGGTTCAGATGTTCTGACCGGGAGGTGGGCCCGGGTAGGGTTCATTTGGATGGTTTGGCTTGTGGGTTTGCGTCAGCTGCGAGGTTCGGTCGTTTGTCAGGACAGATGTCACCGAAGAGGGTTTGGTTTTAAGGGGTTAGGTTCACAACGGCAGGTTTTGTAATAGGGGGTCCGGTTCTACGGGTTTGAGTGAAGGTCGGAAAGGGGGGGGTGGTTAGGTTGTTTTTTTCAAGACAGGTTGGGAAGGTTTGGTAGGTTACGGGGGTCGGGTGGTTTGGTCGGCGGTTAAGGCGACACCATGTGGGTTTATAGCTGTGAGGTGTGTTGGACCAAGGGGTGCCAGGTAGACGCTTTTTGGGTCGGGTTGGCGGGTTGAGGTAGTCAAGTGTAGACGGTTTGGCGCGGAAGCACCGGGGGGGGCACCAGGTTTAGGGACGAGTTAGGTGGGGCGAGACGGAGAGTTAGAATAAGTAGGGGTGTTTCGAAGGGGGTGTGGGAGGTGGCGGAAACAACACGGTGGTTGGATTCACGGTTTCCCAACAAGAGTTGGGGGGGGTTTTTAAGGGGCGGAAGTGCGGGTTTGGAGAGGGGTTAACAAGGCATTGGTGGGTAACGGTTACTTGCGTCGTTGGTGTGGTTATGGTTAGGAACGGTGGGAAAGCGGAAATGGTGGGCTTGGGTGTGTACCGCGGGCAGGGCATGTGGTTTGGGTTAGGATGGCACCGGTTTGGTGGTTTAGGGACGGTTTAAAGCGGGTTTGGTAAAGGGTTCGGGTTAATCAGGGTTTAGGTTTTGTCGCGGGGTCGGTGGGGTGAAGGGTGGACAAGGTGAGATGTTGGAGGGCAGGTTGGGTTGGTAGTGAGCGGGGTCGCGGTTTGGTTCCGGGTTTGACTGGTGTGGTAAGGGTTTGGTAACGGTTAGGGGGAGAGCGAATACGGGTTAGCCAGTTCCCGGGTGTTGGAGTTGGGTGTGGGAGTACGAGGGGCGGTTTGTGGTCTTGGGTGAGAGGGTTTGGTACAGTCGAGGTTCGGTTTTGGTGTAGACGGTATTGTGTAGGGTTTGGGGTCGTGCGTTCGGGGTAAGAGTTCGGGTTGAAAGGAGGGTAGGTTAAGAGGTTTGAGGGGTTTGTAGGTTGGTAGGAAAGTAAGTGCTGCTTTATCAAGCGGCAGGGGAGAACCGGTTAGTAGTTGAGAGGGGTGTCGTAATGGGGGGGTTTAAGGGTTTGGTGACCCGAAGGATTGGACGAGATTGAGTTGAGAGTTAAGGTTTGCCGATGGGCGATGGGGGTACAAGTGGGGGGGTCGGACGGTTTGGGGTTTTAGCGGCGGGTTTGTGAAGGACGGGGTAGGTTCGTCGAGTCGGTGGTTTAGGGGGTTTGGGGTTGAGTACATGACTGCGTTAGGATTCATGAGGAGCGGGCTGGGTTTGGTCGGTAAGGTTCGGTAGAAGCGGAGGGTGGGAGGAGGATAAAAGGTTTGGGGTTAGGTAAGGTTTACTGGAAGGGTGTGGGTTTGGTGAGGTTTAGGTGCGGTTTGGTAGGGTTGGAACAACGAAACAAAGGTATTCTTGGGCTGGATAGAGGTGTGGAAGACTCGGTTCGTAAGGATCAGAGTTAGAGGGCGGGGGACGGGTGTCCGGGGGCAGGTTATGTGGCGGTGTTCAGGGTTGGTTAGGTTAAGGGGCAGCGAGTGGTGGTAGGTTAGGAGGTTGGTTAGGGTTTGGGTGCGGGAAAGGCGCGTTGTTGAGTTTTGGTGGTTTGGCATAGATCGGGTTGGGCTGGTTTGGACGAGGTACCTGGCAAGGTTTAAGGGGGAGCGGGGCGTCCGGGTTTGGGAATAGTCCGGGAGGTTTCGGTTAAGGTTAGGAATAGCGCGGCCAAACGGTTTGGTGGTGGTTAGGAAGGTGCTGTTTGTCAAATAGGGTTGGGGGTGCACGGTTCGTTTGGTTAGGAAGGGTTGGGGTACAGGCTTTGGTCAGAAACGGGGCCAGGTGTCACGGTTTGTGGTTTAGGGGGGGGTGGTTTGGTCGGTTCGGTTTGGTCGGTTGTTGCGTTTAGGTGGTAGCGAAGTGAGGAGTAGGTGGGTGTTTAGGGGGGTTAGTGGGTTTTGCGTTATGGGAGGTAGGTGTAGGGAAGGGGTTATGGTGGTTACTAAGAGTGGTTTGGTCGGGTGGTTAGGTTTGGTTTTAATTGCATCGGTTAGAAGTTTGGTATTGGTTTGTGTAGAGCGCAAGGTTTTTGGTGGTTAGGCCTGCGTCCGGGGGTTGGTTAAGAACGGTTTACGGGTTGAGGAAGTTGGGCGGTTAGTTCGGTTAGTGGTTTGGTAAGAAGGTTGCGTTACTGAGGGTTTTAGGTATAGGGTTGTGTGGCGCGAGGTTTGGTTCAAGAGGGTGTTTCCGGTTTGGGTTTGGTGAGAGAGGCGGGGGGTTGACGGGAGGGTGGGAGGGTGTGTTTGGGGTGGACCAGGTCGATGTTAGGTAGAGGGTGGATGGTTTGGTTCTGGTCTGTGAAACTGGCAGTTGAGTTAGCTGAGGTAACGGGAACCATCGGAGCCGGTGAAGACAGGTTTCGGTACGGTTTGGGTGGTTGGTGGACGGTTTGGTGGTGTTAGATTCTACGGGTTTGGGCTGGCCCGGTTCGCGTGGAATAGTCGGAGATAGGAGGGGTTCGGGGTTTGGGAGCACACGGGTTGTTTGCGGTTCTGGTAAGCGGATTGTTGTGGTTTAAGGCTTAGCTCAATACGGTGCGGGACGGGCAGGGGTGGGGGCTTGAAGGTTGAAAGGGTGTTGGTTCCATCTTGGGTTTTGGTAGGGTTTGGTAAATAAAACGAGCGGTGGTGGAGCAACGCTCATGGCGGTTGGTAAGAGTTTGGTTTGGGTTGGAAGGTCTCGAGACCGGTTTGGTGTTTTGGCGTGCGGGGGTAGGCGCGGGAGGGGTTCGTTTGGTGCGTTCAGGGGCGGTTTGGTAAGGGATAACTTCAGGTTGTTAGGCGACCGGATTGGTCAAGGGGTTGGTGGATAGGAAGAGAGGGGATGTTGAGGTGCGTATTTGAGTTTTTGTAATGACGGGTTTGTCTGTTTGGTTTGGTTGGAGGGTGGGGGCCGCCTACTCGCGGAATGTTGGTTAGGTTTATCGAGTGTTTGGTTAATAACTCAAAGGTCCCGGTTCGTAGAGAAAGGTTGTTAGGAAGGGGTTGGTAGGCAGGAACGGACGAGTTTGGAGAGAGTTTTAGAACGGGTATGCGTTGGTTCAATAAACCCCCTCCCCGCACAGAAGGAAGTGTTAAGGGTAAACCCGGTTTTACCTGTAGCGTTGGTAGGTGTTGGTTCTGGTAAAAACTAGGGTCTAGAGAAATTGGTTGGTAGTTGGTAAGGTGTTCAGGTGGAGAGGTTCGTTAGGTTGCGGGGGTAGAAGGGCTGTCCGTCGCGGGGTTGGTACTTTTGAAGTTAAACGTTTGGTAACGGGTTGGTCAAGGCCAAAGAGCGGTTGAGTTGGAGAGGGTGGTTTGGTCGGTTGCGGGGGGTGGCAGCACAGGTTAGGTGGTTTCGGCTAGGTTCAATCGCGCGGTTTGAGGCGGTTTGTTGTACGCGCTTACGGGGGTTTAGGTTTTATTCAGGGTAATGAGGGGAGGTTGGAGTTTTCGGTTAGTGCGGACCCTGGGGTTTGAGGTTTGGTTGGCAGCGGAGGGGTTGGTGGTGCGGCAGAGATCACCGGTTAGGCAGGGGTAGGGTTGGCCAAGGGGTTGCTTATGAGTGGTTACGAGGTCTCGGGTGGTTAAAGTGGGGGTGTTTGGAATAGAAAGTAAAGCGGGTTTCAATAGTGGGTGATAGGTCTAGGGGTTGGTACGCGGTTAGTAAAGGATGTGGTGACACAACGGTGGGTTTGGACAGGTTTTTGGGGAAGGACATGGTTGATGGGTCGGTTGTAAGGAGGGAGGTTTTGGTAACCGGCACATGCTGTCAGGTAGGCGTTAAGGGGCACGGGTGTGGTTTGGTAAGGTGGGGTTTTTCGCGGCGCGGTTACAGGGATTCGGGACGGGACGTACGAACAGCAATGCCACGTGTTTGGAAAAAGGAGGGCGGTTTGAGTTGCCACAGCAAACGGGTTGCAGAGATGTCGGGGTTTCGGTTTCGGGTAGTGGGGTGCGCGTTGGTTTATCCTGGCGTTCCAGGTTGGTTGCCGCGGTTGGTTCGTAAGCCGGAGGGTGTGATTGAGGTGGGGTTTTGGTAGGGGGAGCGGTTCGTTGTGGCGGCTTGGGCAGGAAGGAAGTGGTTGGTTGTCAGGGGTTGGTAAACGGTGGTTAATGAGTTGGGCGACAGTTGAGGTCTTTGGGTTGGGGAGGTACAGGTTGAAATGGGGTTAGGAGGCTAAGGGTTTGGGACGATGGGCGGGAGTTTTTAGGTTCCGGTTGTTTGGTAGGGGTTTGGGGTTTTCGTGGTGGTCGAGAGGTTGGGTTTGGGATCACCGGTTTAGGTGAGGTAGGTTTTGGACGGGTGAGGATGGTTCGGTTTTAAGGCGTGGTTTGGTTACTGAGTTTGGTGGTTGGTCCAAGGGGGTTTGGTTGGTTTGGTACTAGGTTTATAGGGGTGGGCTGGTCCCGAAGGTGAGTTTGGGGTTGGTTGGCCGGCGAGGCGAGGTTAGTGGGGTTTTAGGGAGTTTTGGGTGTGGTTGGAGGGTTTGGTACGTAGGTCTTAGGCTTTCAACGGTTGGGATTGAGGGGAGCGGGTGTTAACAGGTTTGGTTGTGGGAACTTGGGTTCAGAGGGGTGGGGTACGTCGGTTTTAGGTAGGAGGTGGGTTTCGGTTGGACAGGGGTTGGCTAGCAGTCGAGGGGTTTGGTAAGCGCGGTTTGCGCGGTTTAACGAGGAGAGCAGTTGCGGTAGGGTTGGGAAGGACGGCGTTCGTGAGTTACGGACGTGTGCGTTCAGGGGGTTTTTGGGATGAAGGAGGTGGGTGTGGAAAAGTGTTTGGTCGCCGGTTAGGGTTACGGTTTCGGTCAGGGGTTGGGGTTGATGGTTGAGGAGTTGGCCCACCGGGGAGTAAGGGGCAGACGGGAAAGTGTCGGATAGCGAGTCTTGGTACTGCGTTCGTTAGGGGTACACCGGTTGGTTCGCGGTAGGTTAGGTTGTGGTGGTTTGGTTAGGATGGGTTTGGGTTTTGGGGTGCAGGCGCCGTGACAGAACAAAGGTAACCGGTTTGGGTTTAGGGGTTTCGGTTGGGTATGGTTTAACCTGGTGGTTCTGGGTTCTGGGTCGGGGTGGTCGGTTTGGTTTGGTTGGGCTTAGTCACTTGGGTTGCTGTTTTGTTTTGTTGGTTTGGTGCACGCCCAGAGGGTGTTTGGGTGGAGGTTTTCCGAGGTGGGAGCCGTAGGGGGGTTAGGGGTGGCTGCGGCACGTCAGGTTTTGGAGAAAGGTTTGGTGTGTCGGTTAGACCAGGTTTATGGGAGGTTTGGTTAGGCTAGGTTGGGTTTGATGGTGGGGTAGGGGTTGGGTGACAAGTGTTTGGTAGAGGGACCCCGCCGTCCCCCCAGTGGTTTTGGTGGTTGGGTTTGGAAAGGGCGGTGCGGGTGGGGTTTTTTTTTTTTGGTCGCAGGTCTGGTTTGGTAACGGGGCGGTTGCATATTAAGGGTTGGTGTGGTGGTTTGGGAGGTCCGCGGGTGTTTGGTTTGGGGGAGCTTGTCAAGGATAGGGGAGGGGGAGGCCAGGGAGGTGCGTGGGAGTGGGGCTTTGGGGGCGCGAGTTCGAGGGGGTGGTTCCGGGTTTGGTACGGTTTAGGTCTGGTTTTGGAGAGTTGAGCAGTGGTTTGGGGGGGTGCTACGGTTTGGTAGAGTTGGTTTTCAAGGTTTGGGTTTTTTGGTTTTTTGGCGGGTTATGACCGGTTGGGCGGTTGGTATAGGTGTGTTCGAGTTGGTTTGTTAGGTGCGTTTAGGCGGTTAGAGGACGGTTTTTTGGTTCAGCAGAACGGTGGTTAGGTGGGGGGGGCCAAGTGGGGGGTTTGGTTTGGGTTTGGTGGTACGTAAAGGCGGTTTGTAGGGTTTAGGTAAACAGGTTTGGGCTGGTTGCAACCGGGGGGTGGTTTGGTACGGTCGGCGCTCGTTGCGCTGGGGGTTTGGCGTTACGGGGCGGAGGATTAGGTTGAAGGTTTGGGTTAGCGGGCCATAGTTTAGGGGGTTTGGTTTACGTGAGGAGTGGGAGGTTTGGGTGCCTGTGTGAGGTGTGGGTTTGGTGTTGGGTTGTGGTTAGGGGTTAGAGGTTGGCGGAGTTCGACGGGCGGGTTTTGGTTGGTCAGGATCGGTTCAGAGAGCTGGTTGTGTGGGGGTTAAATGAGGCACCAGGTTCGGCGTCGGAAGGGGCCGTTATGGGCGCGGGGTTTTGGCAGGTTTGGTAACACCACATTCCAACAAGAGTGTGAGAGAGTAGGTTTGAGCGGTTGGGGACGGTTTTTTACCAGTGTTGAGGGAGTGGGCGGTGTTTGGGCGGATGAAGCCGGCGTTGTTGGGTGTTGGGTGGTTTGGTGGGGGTGTTTGGAAGCGGAACGAACGGTTGTGTCCAGGGTGGTGGGAGGCTTTCAGGTTGGTAAGCACCGGTTGGGTTGGCGGTTTATGGTGGTTGGTGTTAGCGACGGTCTTAGTTTTGTTTGTCGCAGGTTGGGAAGGGGTGGAAATGGACACAGTCACCGAGGGAGGTGGTTCTGGTGGGTTTGGGGTGTTCGGGGTTTGGAAGGGGTTTGGTAACGGGTTAATGGCTGGGTGAAGAGGGGGTCCGCACAAGGGGTGGGTTTAAGGTGAGCCCGCGTGTTCCGGTTCGCGCACAACGGTGGTAGGTTTTCCGGCATCAGGTTTGCGCGTTGGTTAGCGGTTTGGCAGGGTTTAGGTAGGGGTGGTTTGGTAACGTGAGCTGCACGCCGGATGTATAGGGGGGTGGGGGTTTGGATACACAAGGTTGGTGGTTTGAACTCGAGCGTACGGTTTTAGGGTGGTTGGATTAGAATCGGTTTGGGTTGGGTTGCAAATGGTGATCGCAGTGAGTGGTGGGTAGTGCCGGAGAAGGGCGCCGTTGGGTGTTGGTTTGGGTGTAAGGTTTGGTAAGGTTCGGTTTGGGAGGTTTGCGTACGATTGCGGTAAAAAAGGGTTTGAGGCGTGTTAGGGGTAATTTCGGTAGCGGGGGTGGTTGGGGATAGTGTAGGTTTGCCAGTGTTTGAGGTTTCTGGTAATCAAGAGTAGGGTGGTTTGCGGTTGGTATCCGCAGAGGGGATAGGGGTTGGGGAAGGTTGCAGGCAGGGTGTTAGGGAAGGCTTCGATGGTTAGCGGAGGGAGTTGGCCGTTCCCGGGGTTTGGGTACGGTAAAAGCAATCAGACGAAGGTTCAGGTTTAGGTGGTGCGAGGTTTGGTGTAGGGCTCCAAGGGGGATGGTTTGGTAGGACCGGTGTGGGGTGTAGTTCGATGTGGCAAGGTGTGTGGTTGGAGCCGGGGTTTGGTGTTTGGTTTGCTGGGGTTTCGGAGGGCGCGGTTTCGCTGGTTTGTTCGGGTTTGGGCGGGAGGTTAACGGGGTTGGTTAACAGGTGGTTAATACGGGTTAGGGTCTTTCGGGTGGGGGCTTTAGGTACCCACGGGTTTTGTCGGGAAGGGCGGAGCACCCATGCGTTACGGTGTTGTTGTTTGTCTGGAACGATGGACGGAACGGTGGTTGGAAGGTTACAGGGCGCCAAGAGGGGTGGGATTGAGTCGGCGGTGGGTTGTGGTAAGTGGCGGTTTGGTTATGGTTTGGTTTGGTCAGAAGATTGTCATGCCCGGTTTCGGGTTGGTAAGGTTTCTGCGAATGGTTGGTGGTTTGGTAACGGGTGGTGCGCGGGTAGGTGTGACGGTTTAGGCGGGAGAGGTTTGGTGGTTTTCCGGGGGGTTGGTGGGTTAGGTTTCGGTTAAGGGGAAGGGGTTACGGGTTAGGGGTGGTTTTCTGGTGATGGGGTTAGAGAAGAGGTCGGGATAATCGGTAGGGGGGGGGTTATGGTGGGCGGAACACCGGCTGGTTTTAGGTTTGGGTTAGGTTGGGTTGGGGATTCAAACGTAAGGGTAAGGGTTTGTGGGTTATGAGCCGCGGTTTGGTGTGTAGTTGGTGGTTGGGTCTGTACTAGCGGAACAGGTTGTCGGGGAAGGAAAGGTTAGTTCGGCGTACAGGTACTCAAGGGTATGGTTGTGGGTTAGTGAAGGTTGGTACAACTTCTAGCGCATTAAGGTATGGGAGGGGTTCGGTTCGGTTGTTGATCTGGGTTTTGGACTGGAGGTTCGCGAGTGGTCGGACCGATCTGGGTCTCCGCGTTTGGGGGTTGGTTGGGCGTTTCAGGTTTAAGGATTAAGATACCGGTCTTTGGTAAACTGGCGAGAAGGATTGAGGTTTGGTGCGTGTTGAGGAGCGGGTTGGTTTGGGAGTTCGGTGGGTCGGTTTCCGGTTTAGGTGTTCCGGTTTCGGTAGGTTGAGGTTAAGATAACAGTGATGTTGGTTGGTCGAACGGCCGAGTTGGTTTGCGCGGTTTGCGGTTAAACGGTTTGGGCGGGTTGGGGATGGGGGGCCCGCCAACACTGGTTTAGTGGGAGTTGTCGGTGTCGGTTAATCTGGGGTAGGGAAAGGTTGCAGGTGGCTCGTAGGGGAGGGTTCTGGAAAGAGAGTTAGGCACGGAAGGTTTGCGTAGGTGTTGTTTGGTGGTTAGGGTTTGGAGGGGGTTTGAAAGAGGTCCTGGGGGGAGGTTGGTTGCGTTTGTGCTGATGGGAGTTGGGTTTGGTAGGTATTGGTTAGTGTGGTGGAGGTTGCGGGGGAACGGGTTACAAAATAGGCGGTTGTGTAAATAGTAGGTTTGGATGGGGTTTGATGGTGGGGTTTGGTTGAGGTCTCGAGTTGAAGGGGACCGGTTGGTTGGGAGGTAGTGTTGCGCGGGCGGGTTTAGGGAGTTAGGAACGGGCGGTTTTACACCCGTGTTAAAGGACTGACCGCGGGCCGAGTGTTGAGGTCTTGGACAGGCGACAGGTTTACGCCAGGAGGATCAGGTTATGGGGTCGGTTGGGGCGTTGGTAATGGATGCTTGGTTGGGGTGGGGTTCGCCGCCGTAGGTAGCGCGGTTCCTTAAAGAACGGTGAACGTGGTTGCGGTTGGTTTGGTAACCACGTATGGGTTGGGGTTACGGTAGGTTAGTGGGGTTCGGGTTTTCAGTGGTCCTAGAGCCCGGGTGGTTTGGGGGCGAGGTTTGGTTTGGTTCGGTAGGGTTTGTTCGCGGTCGTTTCGGTAGGTACTGGTTGGGTTTAGGTTAAAAGGTTGTATTCAGGTTGCTGTCGGGTGGTGGTTACAGGCGACAGGGGTTCTCGAAGTTTGGTGAGCGTTTGGTAGTGGGTGGGGTTATCTATGCCACAAAGGTCGGTTTGGCTGGGAGGTTTCCGGTTTGGTGTGGGGTGGAGAAATGGTTTGGTTGTGAGGGAAACGGAGTTGGGTTTATGGGATGGTCAGGGTTCCCTGGGTGGAAGTATGTTAGGTTGCGGGTTTTGGTTGGTTGGGGAATGGTTGGGTGTACGGTTGGCGAGTCGATGGAGGATTTCCGGCGGGTAAGGGTTTGGTAGTTTGGAAGGATGAAGGTTTGGGGGCGTGGGGGGATCGGGTTATAGACGTTGGGCTGGTTTTGGTTTGGCGCGGGTCCACCTCAGGAACTAAAGGGGCAGGTGAGGTTCAGGTTTCTATCGACCAGTGCGCATTCGGACGGTTCGGGTGGTTGCGGTTCGTGCGGTACAAAAGGGAGGAAGGGTTAGCCATAAGGGGTGGTTCCGGTTTGGTTTGTCGGGTTAATGGTTTTGGTGCGGGTATGGTGTTGCAAAAAATAACACCCACCAAAGGTTTGGTGGGTGCGGAGTTCCTGTCGGTGAGGTGGTTTATCCGTGGGGTTTGGTTGGGGTGGGAAGCGTTGTCGAGCGGCTAGGGTGATAAACGAGGCGGTGGAGTGGCGTTAGTACCGGTATGAGGGGTCACGGGCCGGAGAGGTTACTGTTAGTGGGGGGATGGTTTAGGCGGGCAGGTGCGGGGAGAAGGTTACCGGGGGAGGGGGGGTGGAGGGTGGGGCGCTTGAAGGAGGGGGAAGTGGGTGGGGAGTGCGGTTGGTTGAGGCATCGGGAGAGCTTAGGGGGTTTTTGAGGTGCAGTTGGGTGCCGTGGGAAGTGTGGGGGAACGGACAGGTGTGAGGAAGGGGAGGTAACATGAGCGGGGGCGTAAAAGGAGGGAGGGGACGTTGAGGAGTTCCGGCGCAGTTAGTAGACAGCGAGGGAGGGGGGGGGGGGGGGGGGGTGGGGCCGGGCGCGGTGTTGGTGACCGTCGGCGCGGGAATTTATAGGGGGGGGCAAGTAGTGGAGAAGCAAGGGAGGGTTAGGGACCGGTTGAACGGAGGTTGGGCGGGGTGGAGCGTGGGATAGGGAGTGGGTTTGGATGGTACACCGGGGGGAAGCGAAATGCGGTTAGGTAGGGCTGGTAGGTGGGTTGGGTTTGGGCCTATGGAGCCGTATGGGTTGCCAGAGGTGGAGCAGGCGCGCCTGGGCCCAGAGGGGGAGCGGGGGGTGAGGTGGAGGGAGGGTGCTGGTGGAGGGGGTAGAGGGATGGGTTAGGTTGCCGGAGGGGCGCCGAGGTTTTGAGGAGGATGGGAAGGTGGGCGCAGGTGGGTCGCGGGGGTTGGGAACAACAACCCATAGGTTTACCGGAGGGGCGGGGAAGAGTTTCGGGGGCGAAGGCGCGTTTGGAGTGTGGAGAGTTTAGGTTGGGTCGGACAGATAGCGGTGCACACGGTAAGGGGACGTAGCGAGGGGGTTTGGTGGGAGGCGGGGGAGGGGGGTTTGGGGGGTTTTTTGAGTGGGAGGGTGCGGTTAGTCGGCGGGGCCAAGAGTCAACAGGGGGGGTGCGGGGCAGGTTAGGTATTTTGGAGGACAACAGGAATCCGTGGTCAGGAGTCGGTCCAGGAGGTTGGCGAGGGGGGGGTGGAAGTGGGGGGCGAGGTAGACGGATTGGTAGGTTCCGCGGTTTGGGGGTCTGGCGGTTTGGGGCTTAGGTTGGTTGCGGGGTGGTTTCGGGGGGTAGGTTGGAGGGTCAGAGCAGGGAGATAGAGAATAAGCAGGTTTTGGTAGCTGTGCGGAAGAAGGAGGGGTGTGGTTTGGTTGGGGAGCCCGGAGGAGGGCGGGGTTGGTTAAGGGAGGTGTGTTGAGCGAAACCGGGGTTGAAGGTTTGGGAGGGTTGATCCAGGGGCGACGGCCTAGGGAAACGGGTAGTTGCTGTTACGGGAGTGTGGGTTGCGCGGTAGTCGTACGAGATAAGCGGCACGGGCTTCGCGACGTTCCCCCTGAGGGCGAGGTGTGTTGGAGGGGGTGAGGGGTGCGGGGGGAGGTGGGTTCCTCAAAGGCTTCAGGTTGGGAGTTCCGGAGAAAAGTATGAGGGTTCAACGTCCCGGGGATCGGGGCGGGCGGTTGAGGAGGTTGGAGGTTTATTCGAAGTCCCGAGGCCGCTGTTCGGTTTTGGTTTCCGAAGGTGTTAGACGGTACAGGTTGCGGAAAGTGGAGTTAGCCCAACGGTTCGGCGCGGCCGGGGAGGTGGAGTTGTGAGGCGGATGGGTGTGTGTGGGAATCACAGGGACATTCACAGCGCGCAGGAGCGGAGAATAGAGAGGGCAGGTGGGGAGCGGAAGCGGGGGTAGGGGAGTGGGGAGTGAGTTTTGCGGGCAGTTCGCGTCTGGTGTGCCGGTGGGGGTTATTTGCTGTGAGCGGCGCGGGGGAGCGGGGTGTTAATGGGTAGCGCGTGAAGAGGTGTAGGTAGGGCACACAAAATGGATAGCAGGAGGTTGGTCTAGGGGGGGGGAGAGTGGTTATCAAGGGGGGTGGTGGGGAGGGAAGGTTTGGCGAAGGGGAGGGTGAATCCAACGATAGAGGGTGGGGGAGCGGGTTGGGAGGGGGGTGGAGGTTTTGGGTTTGTGTTGCCGCGCGTTGGGTAGGGATGAGGGGTCGGTACGCCGGCCGGCCGATGGTTGAGACGACGGGGGTTTTGGAGCTGGCGCGTGCAGGTAGGGTTTAAGGGGTGGGGTGGAGGAGCGGAGGTGTTATTACGGTGCGGGGCGCGGTAAGGGTGGAACATGGTGGTGGTTTCGGGGTTTTAGGAGGGTTAAAGAGCCGGGGTCGTGGGCAGGGGCGTTAGGGCGTAGCGAGGGGGTGAGGGTTGGGGGTCGGGTTGGAGCGTTCCATAGAACGCGGGGGGGGGTCGGTGGAGGGGTGGGCGGGGGTGTCGTGAGGGGTGTTTTAAGCGCGAGGGGAGGTTGGGAGGGTGGGGGTGGGGGACGCAAAAGGGGATGTGCAGCGACGCGTAAGAGGAGTGCGGGGGTACACAACGGGAAGTTTAAGAGGATGGAGGGGGAAAGGGGTTTCGGAGTTCGTTAGGGTTTGTGGCGAGGCGTCTAGGGAGGTTCAAGGTGTGGGACCGAGGGGTAGGGGGTTGTGAGACGGAGTGGGAGGGGGGCCCACGGCGGGGTGGTAGTGGGTTTGGTTCGAGTGCGAGCACACAGGTTTGGGAGTTGGGAGTACGAGAAGGCACCGGTTTGGAGGGCATGGATGCGCGGGGTGGGGAGGGGGGGCGGGATCCGGGGGGGGCACATGGGCGGCGGTGGGGAGTGGGCAGGAGCCGGTGGGAACGGTGGGGCATGGTTGAGAAGAGGAGTTCAGCGGCGTGGCGGTTTTCGGGCGGTATTGCTGAGACGGGGACGTAGTTGGGTTTCGTAATCGGCGGTTTGTTGGTTTGCTCACGGGTCCGTGTCGGTTCAGGAGTGCCGAGGGGAGGGGTTTCGGGGTGTGGGGGGGTGGAAAAGGTTTAGGAATGGTTTGGTGGAAAATGGACGTGGGTAAGGTGGAGTGACTGAGACCCAGGTCCGCGGGGGTTTTGACGTTGGGGGGGGTGGGTTCGTGGAATGGCGGGCAGGCCGGGGAGTTTGGGTAGGGGTGGTAAGCGAGGGGAGGGGCGAGGAGAGAGGTTTATTTGTCGCGTGCGGAGTGTTCGTGAGAGGACGGATGCCGCTCGGACGCGGGGTTGGACCGGGGGAGAGGTTGGGAGTGGGGGTGTGTAGGGAAGGGACGAGGTTTGAAAAGCCGGGCAGGGGTTTGGTGGAGGTGAGGGGGGGTTGAGCTGGGTGGGACGGTTTTCAACCGCCGGGTTGGCGGGGTGGTGGGGGTCGGGGGTGTGTTAGGGCGGGAGTGGTTTTGGGGTGACAGGGGGTTCGGGGTTTAGGTGTACACGGATGGATGGAAATGAGGGGCGGAGGGGGGGCAGGGGTGGGTTGGTGGACGTCCTGAAGAAGGGGTTAGGTTTGGGGGTGAACCAGGTTTGTGTCCCTCGTGGGTTGGAGAACAGTGGTTAGGGGGAACGAGCGGAGTTTGGGGGTTTGGAAGGCCATGACCAACGAGGGGGGGGGAGTGGTAGGGAACATCGGGCGGGGGCGCAGAAGGGGGAGGCCGGTCGGGCAAACTAGAAGGACGGGGCGGCAGGCCGGAGAGGGAACAGGGTAGTGGTGTCGCTAATATTGTTTGGGAAGGCCAACGGTTAGCGGTTTTGGGAGGGGGGGGTGTTTCAGGGGGGGTTTCCGGACAGGTCGGGGGGTGTTCGTGGGAGCAGCGGGCGGAGGAGAGTCATCGGGCAGGGGGGTGGGGGGCGGAGGGGGGAACACGGGGGGAAGGAAGAAGACGGGTGGGGGGGTAGGGTGTTGGGGTGGGGCTGGGGCGGTTTGGGACGGGTCTTGGGGTGGGTGGGGGTGGTTGGGGTTGGGGTGGTTGGCGCAGTCCGTGGGGTTTTGGTACCGGGGGGGTTAGGGGGGATGGTTTGGGGCGTGAAGTGGGTGGGCGACGGTAGGTGCACGCGTTGGAAGGGCGTGGTAGGAGGTGGGGTAGGTGGGGGTTAGGGGGGTGGGCGTGTGGTTGGCCGGGGGTTAGTGGGTGGGGGAGTATAAGTGGGGGGGTCTCGGGGTTCGAGTTTCGGTCACAGATGGGGGCAGGGATGGGGTGTGAGGGGGAGAATGGGTTTGCGGGGGGGTTGAGCGGACGGTGCGATGGGTTGATGTGTCCAGCAGTGGGTGGTTTTTTTTTAGGGACGGAGCGGGGCGCGGGGGGGTTGAGCGGGTGGGGGGGGGGGCGGGGGTTCTGGAGTGTGAGGTTTGTTGGGGTGGGCCGGTTGGTGTGCGCCGAGTAGGGGGTCCCGCGAAAGGCTGAAGCTGGACCGGGGGGGGGGGGGGGTTGGGGGGGGGGTTTGGTAACAGGGAGCTCAGAATGAACGTCCTGAGTGGACGGAGCTCTCGTCTTCTTTGCTCCTGACTCGTCACAGTCATGAGGAACCCGTCTCCTCCGTCTCCTGCAGGAGGACACAGGGGCAGTGAGGGAGATGAAGAGAGTCAGGGAATCTGCTGTGGGGGGAGATGTGAGATAAGAAATGAGCTTTGTGAAATTTAGCATTAACTCTTTTTAGGATGTCAATGTTTAGGAAATGGGGTGGAGCCTGAGAGGAGACGAGGAGCTGCCACAGTGACACCTGTCAATCATGGAAACCTCTAACACAGGGTCCTCCTTGTTGAAGGTTCCCTGTGGAGCAGAGATCGTTTCTCCTTCTTCTCTTCTTTGTGTTTTCTTTTTCTCAAATGTTTTCAGGAGGAGGAAACAACATTCAGCTCGTTCTCCGGCCTCAAGGTTTCACACAACGTGTTTTTGTGTGAAACTCTGAATATCAATCAGAGCAGGGAGGCTGTTTGTTTTCACCTCAGTCTTCTCTCGGGATCTAGAGCCATCAGAGGATCTCACAGCTCGAGCTGCTCACACGCCCTCTTCAGGAAATCATTACTGGAAGTTACACAGGGTTTATCTGTGAGGACCAGAACCTCCAGCAGGTCACTGACGGTGAGCAGAAGGTCTGGATGCAGAGCTACAGGGCCACAATGCAAACCAGGGATCCAGGGATCTAACCTGAAACTGTGATGTACTGTCTGTGACTCAGCCTGAACAACAGCCTGGTAAACATTGATTAGGATCAGTGGATGTCACAGAGCAGCCGGAGGTGTTCACATGTCAAAGTATGAGGACTCACGTCCACCTCAGACATTTTGTCTTTATTTGCGTCCCACGACGAAGTTAGGTTTGTATTTGCTTGTTTGTTTGTTTGTTTGTTTGTTTGTTGTTTTGTTTGTTTGATTAAGTCACACGTTGTGAAACCTGAATGAAGTGAACTCAGGTTCCGTAAGGACACAGCTGGGCCCCGGCTCACTGTGCTCTCTGAAAATAGAATCCTTGTTGAAGTACGTCACAATTTCCCTTCAAGTGAAGTGAAGTACATGATTGTGTAGCAGCTGTGAATACACACAATACAACGCAACCTGTCTCGGCAGAAGTGAATAAACTCCTGAAATGCGAGCTGAGCAGTGATGAGCATGTCTCTGTCCTGCTGGAGTTACAGGGACTCGAACAGAGAACATGTCCCTGATGAAAGCTCTCACACGGTGTTTCCATCATCAAGGGAAGAGACACACGACACACAACCAGGGGCTGGTGGAGAGGAAAGGTTTTTATTGAAGTTGAAAGTATAAAGGATTCGACTAAAGGGGCTGTATAAACTAAAGAACATAGAACAAAAAGTTATTATCAAGTCCAACAGGAAGTAGGAGGGTTGGGAACCTCCTGCTTTAACTGCACGACAACAACAACACATGGTGCCCACGGCAGTAACACACGTGTAAAACACAACCACTGACATGTATGTTAGACGGTTCACACACACACACACACACTCACACACACACACCTACACACACACATAAAGAAGAACAATACATTGACACAAACGCTGCCTTTTATTGTCCCTGTTTCTGCTTCGTACTTCAGGAGAAAACAATCATTAACTAATCAGCACAGAGACACACACACTCACACACTAGTCTGTAAGTGTGTGTGTGTGTGTGTGTGTGTGTGTGTGTGTGTGTGTGTGTGTGTGTGTGTGTGTGTGTGTGTGTGTGTGGTGTGTGTGTGTGAGTGTGTGTGAGTGAGTAAGGTAGAGGAGTGTTTCATGGTGATAAGACAGCTCATTGTTTCACCCCCTCAGTGCCTCCCAACACACACACACACACACACACACACACACACACACACACACACCCACACACGTAACACTGAACACAAAGTACCACTACACCCACTTAACCTCCACTCCGGTGATATGTATCCAATTTGTTAAGAAGCAAATCGCTTCCATAAAAGTCCTGGTTCCACGTGTCTCCTCAGTAAATGATCTTCTGCTCTCGACCTGTCGTCTGAGCTGCTGAAGCACAAACCTGATTTATTTACTTTGTCGATTCTTTACTTTACAAAAAGAAGATGTGTGTCAATCAAACTCTGGATTCTCCCGTCAACATGGTCCAACATCTGGACGTCAGTGCATCAACGTGCAGCCGGATCATAAAACCTGCTCCTCACAGGGCTGAACTCACTGAGGTGTTTAATATTGAAAACACAAGAAGAAACAGCTTCTCTGTGTTTTGTGCTGACAGCGGCTGAACGTCAGCAGGTGATGCAGCCGCCCGTCTGCTCACATCATTAATAACAATCTGGATCAAGGCCGTGCAGCACAGCTCCTGTCGGCTCCAGAGCGGCTGCTGGTGTTTGAGCAGCGGCGGCAAATTGTCCAAAACTCTTTACACGACTTCTTCTCTCGCTGAACCTCACAGGCCACCGAGCACTAAGTTGACTTTCTGACAGCCGCACCAGGATGACAGATGGAGAGACCCTGAGCGGAGCCGTGTGGTCTGAGTCGCTCTCAGCCGCCGTCGGCCTCGTGCAGAGTGAAGCTCCACTGGTTCCCAGTACACACTGATGTTCTACTGGTTGAGGTGGGAGCTCCTCTGGACCTCTGGCAGGTTGCACACGATGTGGAAGCAACATTTACCAGCAGACCTCATGACTCCAGAAACCACCAGTAAACACATCTGTTCATCTGAGCAGCACGACAGAGAGAATCTGCAAACTGGCTCCTGAGTGGATCCGTGTGGAGATTTAAAGACGCGTCCTCAGAGTGTGAGTAACAAACAAGCGGCTCCACAACAACACAAGTCTTTGACTTGAGGAGTTTGTCTCAGGCCTTTTGAGGATTCTTCTTTTCCCGTCATGTTTTATTGAGCAGTGTTTTCATTTGCCTGCTGTGGAACATCCTCATGGTTTCTGGATCCTGGTTGTGACTGGACTGGTTTCCACCCGTCGCCCCAGTGGGGAGATTCCCCCCCGGAGAGCCGTCCCTGATGGGTCGGACTGGGACGTGAAGACAAACAGGACGGACCACTGGGAGAGAAACGTGTCTTCTGTTCAAGCATCTTATTATGAGCCACTGTTAGTTATTTTTAATGTTTGTTTCCTGATCGATAGTCAAACTGAAATCTTTAACAGCTTTATGCTTATTATTGTAACTGTAAGAAATACAGTGAAATATTGTGTTAATATATAAAACAGCCTAATTGCTCTGGGATACATTGATTTGCCTGCAAACATTAAAATGTACTGTGGTGATCTGATCGTATTTTTCTTTTTTCTATTTTCTTTCTACTTTAGCCTAAAGGAACATTTAGTAATTAATGCTTTTACTTATGAATTGATTTATTAATTTTCTCCATTTAACAGTATTTTTTTCTTTTTGCACTTTTTTTATGCATTTTATTTTAAAAAGTGAGCAAATACAACAGCAGAACCGACAACACGCCGTCTACAAACCAATCAGAGACAGGTTCAGGTGGACTCCGCCCACTCGGTGATGACGACAGGACTCACGTCAGACAGAATGTTTTTGTCCCTAAATTACAACATGAAACCAGAACTAACAGATCAGAGGAAACTGTGGAACAAAGAGAGCAACTGTTTTCTCCAACCAAAACTATATTTTATAAGAACTGAAGGATGGAGGTTCTGAAATAACTTTAGAGGGATCCACTCACATCGTGCATCTCCATCTTTCTGGCCTTGTGAAAGTCGTGTGCTCGGCAGGAATCACCTTCTCTTCTACCAAATATAAAAACTGAGGAGTTTTATTTTCAATAAGCAAATCAAATCTTTGGTTGAATTGTTCTGTGACTGTTTTTTCTTTCCGAGTTCTGTGTGTCCTTGGACGGTAAACAGAGTTATTACTGGTCTGAAAACAGACGACACAACCATGACATCTGCGTCACTCATTCGTCTTCATTGTTCAAATCTCCGTCTTTTCGTCCTTGGAAAAGTAATGTACTAAATGTACTTTTACATTTATTGACGTCTGTTGTAAAACTGCTGTATTCAAAACTACAGATAACAGGTGCATGGACTGTGAGTACAGATGGACGACATGACTGCTCCACACATGACATCTGGAAGGCTGCAGTATCCGTCACAAATCCCTTCTCCTCCCCGATAGTAGAACTGGGCACTCCAGCAATCTAAGATAAAGTATTACACTTTCATAAAACTGTTTATGTCTTTCTCAGAAAGGTCACGATCGAAGCAGCAGAGGCCGAAATATCCGAAGTTTGATTCCGAGCATGTAAAGTAATGGCCGCTGCTTCTCAGGCTCTGCACCGACTGATTTGCTGAAGCCCTGAGGGAGAAGCTCCGGGTCTCAGGACTCTGACACTCCAGAGGCTGAAGGACCTGAGCTGAGGGCTGGAGAACTCTGATGCTGCAGGCTCCAGTGTCATCAGTCCACAGCCCGGCTCCATCACCACAGTTTGAATATCTGAAAGGAATCGGTCGATGTGGTCGTTATGTTATTGACAGAAGACGCAGAATCTCTCAGTTGGATTTATTTCATGTTTCGAGTCATTTACACAAACACAAGCAGCTTGAAATCCAAGATGCAGACGAAGTAAAAGATGCTTTAGACCGTTTAGATCAAAAGCTTTTAATTAACATAAGAACTTCATGTGCTAAATGCACCAAAACCACAGTTTTACATGAAGAACCAACACTTTATTTCTATAGCAGTTATCTAAACAAGGTGACACAGTGATTTACAAAGTTCATGGTGATAAAACAACAAAGAACAAAACCAGACAAAACAGAAACGAGAATTTAAAAAGTGAGTTACTGACATTTTCATAGAAGAACACTCGGGTCAGAGATTCTACCGTCAGACGTGATCAGAACATCTGGAACGTCTGTGCAGCGCCCAGGTGTGTGTGTGTGTGGGGCGCAGCTGGCGGCTGGAGACAGGATTTGAAAATTGAGTCAACACACCTTCACTCAGGATTTAATATTTCCTGCCAGTCGAGCAGTTCTCTGTCACTCGTCACTTCTTCAAGAGGCTGTAACGTTCTTCACTTTGTTTCTGAACTCATCCACTGAAGTCCTCAAACTTTTGTTCCCTTTGGTTCTCCAATGATTCACTTCACTTCTTCCATCTTCTGGCCACTTAGTGGTTCTGCCTCCTCTTCTCTCAGCGACTCTCTCTCTCCCTGTTGTTCTCTCTCACCACTGATCCGTGACAGCTGAAAAAGACCCTCAGACGTTTGTAGGTTTTTCACACTGACTCATTTTAATTATGATATTTCATGTCCACATTTTCTTCCTCCTCGCATCCTGCACATGTCGAGGATTTCTGCTCCGTCTGCAGAAAGCAGCCGGGAGCTTCTCCCCGTGCAGACACGTCTCTGCCACATCACAGGAACCCGGTCGGCCGAGCTGATTGGCTTCCTGCTGATATGCTAATGAGGAGCAGTTCTTCTAATGTGGCCCGAGCAGAAGAATCAGCTCTATCACACCAATCTGACGGGACCAAGATTAATTAGTTCTGTGGAAGAAGAGATAAAAAGTTCCAAAGCACAAAAGAAACAGATCTGAGATTGTGTGTGTGTGTGTCTTTGTGTGTGTGTGTGTGTGTGTGTGTGTGTGTGTGTGTGTGTGTGTGTGTGTGTGTTTGTGTTTGTGTTTGTGAAATTTGCCAAACTCAAGTCAAGGCAAGTTAAGATGAAAGTGTAATGGTGCTGAAGGCGAACACTTTGAGGCCTGTCGTAGTGTCGTGTGTGTTACTGTGATGCCAGTGTGTGTGTGTTTGCAGAAATGACACACACACACACACACACACACACACAGCAGGTGTCCGTCTCCCCCCTGCAGAGCTGTCGGCTCGCTGCAGCTCTGAATCCATCACTCCAGTTGAAGAGAAAAGTCACAAACACAAAGCCTCACTTCTGTTTCAGTGTTTCCTCTGAGGGTCGACTCCTCTGGTTTAATGCTTCTCTGGGATCAGGACGGACACTTAATCACTTTCATGTCAAAACAGCTTCAGCAGCTCCAGGATCAGATCTTTCTAAAGAGCTTGTGAAAGTCTTTTTGTTCGGATTTGCACTTGGTTTCCTGTTTTACTTTGAAAAGACATGATGCTCTGTGTCTTTTATTTTGTATATTCGTAATCCTGAACATTTGAATGTTGAACATGTTGGACAAGCCATTCAATTTGTAGTTCTCTGTCTGGTTCTCGGGGTTGAGATTAGGGTTGTGAAAACATATTAGCGGTTTGTTCTTTTAACCATGAATGAAAATATTGAAACTGAAATCCACATATCTCGACATGAATATCATCAAAACACATTTTTATTAAGAAACATTGTTAAAATATAGCGTTTTCAACCAAGAATACAGCATCTCAGCCATCTTGCTTGATCAGAGCGCTTTCAGGAAATCTGAAATCCAAAGGAGCTTTTATAGAAACACAGAGGAGGAAAAGAAAAGAGGACGTGAATCTGCTGGCCTCATTTTCAAAAGCTCTTCTGAATGGAAACTTAGATTTTTGTTTTTCATTATGTTTTCTAAGAATCTGCCGCTGCTCCTCTTCCTCATTCCCCTCTTCATCTCTGTTTGGCCTCTTATCAGTGTCTCCCTCCTCCCACCTCTCTGCTCCTCTTCCTCATTCCCCTCTTCATCTCTGTTTGGCCTCTTCTCAGTGTCTCCCTCCTCCCACCTCTCTGCTCCTCTTCCTCATTCCCCTCTTCATCTCTGTTTGGCCTCTTATCAGTGTCTCCCTCCTCCCACCTCTCTGCTCCTCTTCCTCATTCCCCTCTTCATCTCTGTTTGGCCTCTTATCAGTGTCTCCCTCCTCCCACCTCTCTGCTCCTCTTCCTCATTCCCTTCTTCCTCTCTGTTTGGCCTCTTATCAGTGTCTCCCTCCTCCCACCTCTCTGCTCCTCTTCCTCATTCCCTTCTTCATCTCTGTTTGGCCTCTTCTCAGTGTCTCCCTCCTCCCACCTCTCTGCTCCTCTTCCTCATTCCCCTCTTCATCTCTGTTTGGCCTCTTATCAGTGTCTTCCTCCTCCCTCCTCTCTGCTCCTCTTCCTCATTCCCTTCTTCCTCTCTGTTTGGCCTCTTATCAGTGTCTCCCTCCTCCCACCTCTCTGCTCCTCTTCCTCATTCCCTTCTTCCTCTCTGTTTGGCCTCTTATCAGTGTCTCCCTCCTCCCACCTCTCTGCTCCTCTTCCTCATTCCCTTCTTCCTCTCTGTTTGGCCTCTTATCAGTGTCTCCCTCCTCCCACCTCTCTGCTCCTCTTCCTCATTCCCTTCTTCCTCTCTGTTTGGCCTCTTATCAGTGTCTCCCTCCTCCCACCTCTCTGCTCCTCTTCCTCATTATCCTCTTCATCTCTGTTTGGCCTCTTATCAGTGTCTCCCTCCTCCCACCTCTCTGCTCCTCTTCCTCATTCCCCTCTTCATCTCTGTTTGGCCTCTTATCAGTGTCTTCCTCCTCCCACCTCTCTGCTCCTCTTCCTCATTATCCTCTTCATCTCTGTTTGGCCTCTTATCAGTGTCTCCCTCCTCCCACCTCTCTGCTCCTCTTCCTCATCTCTTCTGTTTCCTCCTCAGCTCTGTCCCGACTGGAAACAAATCCATTTCAGTTTATTATCCGATGTTACGTGTGTCATCACTTTCCATCCTGATCTGTGACGGTGCAGGTTGATCACATGACGACGGAGACAACGTGATGCTTTGAGTCATCGCTTCAACTTCCAGGCTTGTGTGTTTCTGAAGTGGAGGTGGAGGTGTGACACAGGAAGCCGCCTCCTGAGGGGGAAGCTGTCAGAACTTTATTAGTTTGCGTGTCAGCATCTTTCTGAAGCAGCAGCTGTCGCCTCCATCCAGCAGCTGTTGATCTTTCAGAACGTGTCCATGTTTATCACCTCACTGGTTAAAGTTTATATCACAACCGAAGATAAAGCATTTCTCTTATTGCAGTTGAGTTTTCATATGTTTTAAAGTTAAACTCACCAATAAACCAATAATTAAATTGTGTCGATATAGATGAAGCCCACAATATTTACTTTAATTTGATTCTTATCTTCAATCATACAAAGTCTAGGTTATTGTCACCTGATCTCTGGAACCCTCACGAGTGTTGTCGAGGTATTAAATCATTTTCTTTGTTCTTCTTTATTACCCGGACGGCAGAGCTTTGTAAACGCTGCCAGCCTGATTGTGTTGTTCTGGCTGCAGGAGGATCTTTGTGATGCAGAAACAACTTGCTGTGGTTTGTGTGTCTCCCTCCACTCTCTCTCTGGCGCCCCCTGGAACTCCTCAAAGCACCATGCACAAAATGATCCAGCACGATGACGTCTCCACTGGAACTTTCCTGTGATGGTTCTCTGAGCTTCTCGCTGCTGCCTGAGGCTGCAGTTAACTTTCTGCTCGTCCCTGAGATGGAGGCCACATACGGATTCAGTGCAGAGTATTACAAAAAAATACAATCCTGTACAGACATCAGACCATCTGTGAGCAAGAGACGGTTTTCTAGATGTTTTTGTGGACTCTCCAGACTCGGTACATGAAGCCAGGATTTACAGAGTCGTCTTCCACCAGGCCCGTCCCCCTCTGGCTGGCTCTAACCTCCCTGGGGACCGTGGCCCTATTCTTGCTTGGAGGTGACATTAGCTGCTGTAGGATCTGACAGGGTTTGGAGGTCAGAGTCTGGTGGAGCTCCTCATGCATGAGGAGAACAGGACGTGTGTCCTCTGCCTCCTGGGTGCATAACAACCGAGCGTTCACCACAACCTCAATGTTTGAATCCAACTGACATTTGTCTTCCATGAGAAAAACTAGTGTGACAGTTAGAAGGTTTTAAAATCCACCTCACCTCTCCACTAATTGGTTAACGAGGAAACTTGATGTGGTAACTTCTCCTTGTGAACCCAAACACCGAGAGGAGGTGAGTTGTCAATATTAACTTTATTTAAATAGCACATTTAAAACAATTTGATCGACCAAAGTGTTCCACGAAGTGAAAGTTATAACAAGAAAACAGCAAAACACAATTTAACATAATAATAATGATAATAAAATAGAAGCTGCTGCGAGGGCTTAAGAAAGATCTGAATTATAAACAGATTTTTTAGATCGGTAAAAGTTTCCAGTGCCTCCTATTATTTAATTATTTAATGTAGAAATTTTCAAAGGCAGAATTTCTTAGTGTAGAGTCTCTCGTTCTTTTCTGCTCTAAACAAAGTACAAAGCTCATTAAATGATTCCTGAGTCGGAGCAGGACGTAAATTGGCTTCATTAAAGTTTGAAGTTACAAATGAGTTGCTTCTCTGCTTCTCTGCTTCTCTGCTTCTCTGCTTCTCTGCTTCTCTGCTTCTCTGCTTCTCTCCACTTCCACAGAACAAAGAAACATCCTCCAGGCTCACGCTCGACTCGCCCGGCTGCAGACGCTCCTTGTTTGGGATTCAGGAGAGAGTTGTTTTTTAAGTGAAGGCCACGTCGTGCGTTTTTCCACAAAACAAAATTCAGAGATATGAGTTAGAGTGTGATGGGGCTTAATATGGACTCAGTAAATATGTTTCTGCAGGGATGTGATTCATCTGCTTCGTCCCCGGATCACTTTCTGTGTTGTCTTCTCTTAACACCGGAGACCTGATGTCCAGCGGGACAGAGGGAACCTGATAACAAGCCCCTCTTGAACCCCATTAACCTGCCGTGCACCGTGCATGTGTTTCCTCGTGTTTGTGTCAGGTGAAGAGGAGCCGCCGGCGAGAAGAGGTCAGGAGCTTTTCAACTCAACCAGTAGAAAAGTGTGGAGGAAGAGAGGAGGGATGTTTCCTGTGGCTGAAGAACTTTCCACTGATTTAACCTGTTTTTCATCTCCTCTGCTCCCAGTGGAACTGGTTTTAAACCACAGACGGGACGTGATTTGATATTGAAGAATATTAACAGTGAATATTTCTAACTGTTAAGAAGACAGAGGGATTCTAATTTGACAATCTGTTATATTTATTGTCAGGATTCTTTGTCTTTCTCTTTTTGAAATGTAGTCGTTGATAAAGTTCTTTCGAGCGTTTGGACCAGAAGAAGTTGATTCAGGAGGAGAGTTGAACCCTCGAGGTTCATGTCAGTCAAGCCTTTGATCATGTGACCTGATGAGAACATGTCAGAAACCACCAGAACAGGTGTGTTTGTGTGTGTGTGTCTGTGAAATCCAAAGTGAGAAGGGAATAAGTCTCCATTGAGGATATTAACAGTAGATCCACAAAGCAGCAGTGGAATCAGACTGTTTCTGAGATCAGGGCGAGCTCCGGTGTTTAAAGAGAGAACTGGGGAACATCTTCCTCCTCCCTGCTCTCTCCTCCTTCTCCTCCTCATTCTTCTCTCTTCTTCTCCTTCTTCTCCTTCTTCTCCTGTTGCTCTATCTTTTCCTGCTTCTTCTTCTTCTTCTCTGTCGTCTCCTTTTGGACCTTCTCCTTGTTTGCGTCGGTCTTCAGTTTCGAGTTCCTGTAAAGTTTGTTGTTTTTATAAATGAGACCCCTGGAGAAGTTGACTGCAATTATGACAACAACTCCCATAATTCCACACTGCTTCACGATAACCCCCACACTTTTGTTTTAGTTGTTATCGGGAGACGATGACATCAGACTGTGCGTTCATATCTCAGATGTTGTGCTTCAGTAATAAGGTCAAAGGTCGAGGTTACACAGTAAATTAGAGAAAAACAAGATAATTATCTGAGGAGAGAAGAGGAAGAGGAAGAGGAGGGTTTGTGTTCCAGAGCAGAGAGCCTCAGGATGTAGTTTGTGAAGATGTGAAATGATTCTGCAGCTGCGACACACGGTGAAATATTCATCTGCAGCCTTTTCAGAAAGCAACGGATCTAAATTGGTTCTGAAAGAAAAGCAACGAACCCGAAACTGAAACGTCTTCATTCAAGTGTCAGAGGAAAACAAGGACGTTTAAAACGGAACACGATACTTTCACCTCGAGCAGAGACTTCAGAGATGTTCAGCATAAATACAAACATCTTCTTTAGACGAGGTAAAAACTGGTTCTTTTGAAAGGTGGATTAGAAACATTGAGCTCCTGGAAGAACTCCATGTTCACGAGGTATGAATGTGTCTCTGGTGTTAAGTCCAACCGGCTTCATGTCCATGAGGGAGACAGGATGTAGGGACATGTTCTGCAGTGGAGACACAAAGAGAGAGAGATAGAACAGCAGAATGTATCTTCAGGTCTTACTCCCTTTCTCCCCCCCCCCGCGCCTCCTCTCCACCTCTCCTTTATCCCTGCATCGCTCGGCTCTGCTCCCTCGCTCTCCTCCTGGAGACTCGTCCTGTCAGGCTGCTCCTACAAACCCCCGGAGAACAGACAGGAGGAATCTGCTCCTGCATGTCATCTCCTGCAGGACAGAGAGAGGTAGAGCAGGTGATGGAGAGAGAGAGGAGACCCGGGAGGAAAAGAAATGTGCAAAAACAGAAACGGGGAAGGGAGGAGAGCCGGATGAAGGAAGAGAGTTGAGAAACTGGTCGAAGAAAGAAAGAAAGAAAGAAAGGGATGAGACATGTGGAAGAGGAGGGAGAGATGGACAGATGAAGAGGAGGATTGAAAGGTCAAGGTTGGAAAAGAAGAAGTGTTTTCTAAGAGAGATGTGAATGGAGAGAAGTGTGGAAGGAGAGAAGTGTGGAAGGAGAGATCCAGTGGGATCAACCTGGAGGAGCGTTAATTAGAAATCCTCCTCCAAACCTTCCTCTCTCTTTCTTTCATTAGCACCACCTCTCCCTCCATCCATCTGTCTTTCAAGGAACCTGGTCTCTCCATTCTTTTCATTAGAGTGAATCTCACCTTCAGCCCCTCACACTCCAGGAATAAAGATGAGGAGCAGAAATAAAACTCGTCACACGAGAAACCAGGAGTTAATTAAACTGGAGAAAGAAAAGGATCATGTGCCACTTGTGCTTTATTTAAAAATATGTTGATTGAAATTTACAACTGACAAGCTGAGGTGATCAGAGGTGAGTCAGTGCCTCGGGTCTGTGCTGCACACAAAGTGTTTGTATTAGTGAAAATATGTTCACTCTGCAAAGCTTTGAGCGTTTCTCAGTGTTTGTATCTGAGTTGTTTGGTTGAGCTTTAATTAACAGAACAAAGGGGTCCTGTGCTGCTCGTCCCCAGAGGAGAAGGAACTCAAAACACCAAATTAAATCAAAGTGTGAACGGCTTGTTACTGTTGAGACTGGCAACATCTCCAGTTTAATTATCAGTGTTGTTCTGACCCTCCCAGTTCAGGCTGCCAGGGTAATAACCATCCCCGTTCAGGGCGTCTGCACACTGTGACATTTCAGTGCTCGTTAATTACAAGCTGCACTATGAAGTTTAATGTGTGTAGATGTGAATCAGAAGCAACACAGAGAGTCACATGGTGTCAGAGAGGATTTTCATGGTTAATAAACCGTTAACTAGAATATTATCATTGTTTTGTTTTTTGATCTCGTGCTTCCTGAGGACGTTTTCCATCTTGTTTACCTGGAGATTTTCCTCACAGCGCTTTTGAAACTGGAGAATTTAACACGTTTTTTGTTTCTTTCATCTCCATATAAAAGTCTGTCTATTGTTTGCTATGGATGTAAGTAACTCATTTATTGTTTTCACAGCTGTAAGTGTGAGATAACGTGTGAATCCTCTTATGACGACGTGTCAAAGTGTGTGAAGAATGATGTTTACATTAATGTTTGCGTGGAGAGAAATCCAGAGAGGAAGATAAAATCAGATTTACAGCAGGACATGAAACTGCTGTACGACCTGTTGCAGCTGCTTTTCTCTGAAGTGACCCGGCACTGACAGGAAGCAGCAGAGTCACTGGAACCAGTAACAGAACCAGAACCGGCTCCATGGACCTCAGAGTGAGACCGACAGACAGCTACTGACCTCCAGCACGAGAGTCCACGTGTGGTTCCTCTAGTGCATGTGTGTGTGTGTGTGTGTGTGTGTGTGTGTGTGTGTGTGTGTGTGTGTGTGTGTGTGTGTGTGTGTGTGTGTGTGTGTGTGTTTGTGTGTGAGTTCCAGTTACAAACATGTCAGAGGGAAATCTTGTGATGCAGGTTGTGTTCACCTGATTTCTCGATGCAGATCAGAACCAGCACTTCAGACATGAGACAGTTCTTTTATTTCTTTTCATCTCCGCTCTCAAGTCGTCTTCTTCTTCAGTTTCATAAACCTGCACAGTTACCTTCTCTTCCTGTGTGTGTGTTGAAGGTGTGTGGTTGTTTCAGCTTCAGTTGTTGTGTGAAACAAGCTGTTGATTGCACTGTGTGATCGCACACACACACACACACACACACACACTGACCTTCTTGTTAACCCTGAGCCTTTTGTTCATTTTCTGCAGTAAGAAAACAAACCCAGCGTTTCACAGAGGTCACGGGGTCGTGTTGTTTCCCTCCATCTTTTTCTGGTTCATCTTATTTATTTATTCATTTGCATCTTTCTTCCAGCAGCTTGTGTTTTTATTTTCAATAACAAATGTAAGGAGTGAAAAACATGCACCCTGTTTTCTTATTTTATCTTTTATTTCACAGAGCGTCTGAGTCTCTGATGAGGAGTCGAGCTGTTCTCCTGCTGGACAGACTCCAGTTTGCACGAGAGGGGAACTGGTCCCAGTGTCAGAGTGTGTGTTGATTCAGCAGCAGCAGCAGAAAGAAGCTGCTCACTTGTTTTAATTCAACCGGCTGTAAACACCATGGAAATGTAATGAGATGTACAAAGTGACCACGTCCCCAGAAGGGAGAGCAATTAAAACTATAATTAGGTTGAACTCTCTGTCATTTGTGTGTGTGTGTGTGTGTGTGTGTGTGTGTGTGTGTGTGCTAAACCCTCAAGTTGTGTTCCTGCACCTTTACCACTGATCAATAAGCGACTCTTGGACGGAGACGTGTCATGTGACTCTGTCCCTCACGTCTCATTCACACGGATTAGAAAACATGGCTCTGACAGAGAAACAGCAGAAACTGTTTATAAGAGTCAAACTGAATTTAACACAACGACACGTTCACGTGCACAAGAAAGATGCAGCGATTGTTTACATGAACCTTTTATTTGTGCATTAAAAATGAATGTAAGTGAACTTTGAATAATAGAAATGTTTACCGTCACCAAACACAGCAGCACACCGGGACACGCACGTCCTGGCACGTGCCGCGGGACGTGCACGTGCCAGGACGTGCGTGCAGAGGCGACACGGCTCAGTCACGCAGGGTTATGTCATGAATGTGTGAATCTTCAACAACATTGATGCTGTAAAAAGACAGATACACACTTTTCCTGTCCATTACCGACAATGTCTCCTTCCTATGACACATGTACACAAATAAACTGCAACAGCAACTATACACTTTATGGGAAAGTGAAGATCCAGAGAATCGGCTCCAGAGTTTATCCAGAGTTCACAGGTCGACTTCTCCAGGATGTGAAAAGACTTCAATCCCTCGGACACGTCCTCCAGAGTTGTGAGTCTGAGAGAAGCTTCGTGCAGCAGTGAAGTTCATACATGCAAACAGTGCACGTCTCCTCAGAATGTGAGATCCTCCAGAAGGACACACGGCTTGAAGATCCTGCACAGCGGGGGGGGGGTCTACTGCAGCTTGGAGCTTGTTGTCGCTTCACAGCTCGATGACTTCATGTCGCAGGTTGTCGTGCACGTCAGCTGCTTCTACGTTAAAGAACTAAATGAACATGTTCCCTCACTGAGGACTGGTCGAGCTAACCAGTGACTGGTCCCAGCAGGCGCTGGTTCTTGCCCAGTAGGAGAAGGCAGCGTTCCCTTTCTCCAGCTGCACTCACCACAGCAGGCAGGATATCAAACTCTGCACAACTCTCGTGCACTAACATGTCAGTTTGGTGAAGTTGTTGCGTCTGTTTGGTCGAAGACAGAAACTGAATTTCTCCGGTCAGTGTTTCTTCATCTTGGTCCATCGGTGTTTCCTATTGGCTGCTGCAGGAGATTCACAGGAAACACAGTGTTCCATGGTTATAATGGAGACTCACATTCAACACATATACAGTATATTATACACTTGTCACATTATGAAAGCCTGGTTTTGGGCTGAATGTAGAAAAGTGTAATTTGCTACAACTGTAAAAGCTCATTTATGTTTCAATCTGCTGGCTGTGGAGGATCACCGTGGGGCTGAGGAGATATAATATATATATATATAATTAAATAATCCACTTGTAATCATCACACACACACACGTGCAGCGCAGTGTGTTGTTGTGTATTCATCATGTGAACAGACTCCATGTGGAACTGGTGTGTTTGTCTCATTAACAGCATCTACACATGTATTTATATTTGTGATGACACTAATTGTTCAGCCACAATTCACAGATGAGGTGCAACACAAAGTAATCTGATTACAGTTGTGTGTACGTTGTCACCGTCTCTGCTCCTCTGTGTGTCGTACAGACGCTACACACTCCGCTTTGTTGTGATCATCGTGATCAGTTCGGACCAGTGTGA
>CM076719.1:1105048-1117548 GCA_038501795.1 Pseudopleuronectes americanus
CGGCACTGGAAAACTTAAAAGGGCAAAGAAATGATTCATCCACTTAACAAGAAATATTAAGTCGGGATTAGAGTCGACAGGAAAGAGGAGAAGAGGAGAGAGGAGAGGGGGAAGATTCCTGGTCCTGGATCCAACCGGGTTACTGGTCTCCTCCTGCAGATCAATGGGAGGCAACTGGGAGAAGAAGGATTGAGACGTTTATCTGGGGAGAAGGAACCCAACAGACGGGATATAGAAATATACATCATATCATATATAGATAATACACAGACACTGGATCTGTGCAAACAGATCGTTCAAATTAGGGTTTGTGCACAATAAGAAAATAAAATGCAGATTTAATGGCACAACAGCTGCAGGAAACAATTCTCTCAAATGACCAATAGGGGGCGACTCCACGTGTAGTTTCTATAGAAGTCTATGAGAAAATGACTCAAATCTTCACTTGATTTATAACGTCAGTAAACATTAAATAGTTTATGTCTCAATCTCTAGTTTCAAGTCCTCTTCAAATCAGCTGATGATCATTAGAGTTTGAACCCTTTAGAGTCAAACAGACCATAAAGAGGATTCTGGTGCTAGATCCATACGACCCGGTGCCGGTGCCTTCACGGTGCCGGTGCCTTGGTTGTGGGTCGACGCTTTGACTCCTCAGGTTCTGATGTTATTCACAAACTAGCTCCTCCTCACCTCCGCACACTTTTCCATCTTATCACCTCAGAACATGATTATAAAACAACCTGTAGTGAGCTGCTCTCGTGATTTATTCTCCTTTCCCCAAACTGACTCACAATGAGAACCAACGTGTCGCTTCCAGCTTCAGGAGCAGAATGTGACCCGGGGTTGAACTGGTGAAGACGAGATGAAGGTGAATGGAGCTGAGGTGTGTTGGAGGGGATTTCTCAAAGGATTAGACCTGAGTATATATTTTTTGGGGTCTTTCTCTTTTACATTTGTCGTGTCGCTGTCAGTTCAGATAAAATACATCAAGCTCTGATTCTTCCTCCTGAGGAAGCCACGAGCTCCGTCTCCTCCTGCACACGCTGGAGGAACATGCCCCCCCCGCCGCCCCCCAGGCTGTGTGTATGCATGTAAAAGCGTTCTGTGTTGTGTTTGTATATCTCTGTGTGTCCAGTTTCTGTTCATGCATTTGAAATGAGACGTATAAACTTCCCCTTGCAGCTGAGGCACCTCTGTGATACGTTTACCTTTTAGAACACATCTCTGTTGCTATGGTTACGCCTCACTACTCTTAAGACTTTTGGCGGCGCTTAGTTTGAAACTGCCGGGTCGTGTCGAGGTCTGGACGAAGAGAAATGGCGACTTTGGGAGACGATGACTCACAGGCCCACGTTCTCAGGCTGGACTCAACTAACCTCCATGAATATTTAATGTCGGGCAGCATTTCAAAGAATAGAGGAGAAAAAGTTGGAGGAGTTTTGATTATTTCTATGAAAGAAAGAGACATTTTGATCAGAGATTCATAAAAGAGAATAATCAGTGTTTAAAGATCCAGTCTCTTCAAACTGTGAGCATGAAAACATCCTCACAGTTTGAACAGACTGGATCCACTGGATCTTCATCATCACCTTCATCACAGTGAACACATGTCTCATACAAAGCTCTGTTGATTTAAATGTGCTGTAAAAAAGGGAATTCTGTATATATATATATATATATATATATAACCTTTATTATTCCTTTATCCATATTGGATCAGTTCATTTGTCTGACTCGTCTGGTCTTAGTTGTAATCCTAATCATGGCCACTAGAGGACAGAATTGTCTAAATTTCTGTTTACAGGAAGTAAATATGTTTACATAAAAAAGTTAAATACTTTGACCAAAAAATTTGACTTTTTAAAGTTTCTTAGGAAATGTTTTTTTTTCAGCATGAAGTCGAATCCACCAGTTTTTCCTTTTTTTATTATTTCCAAGAAAAAGAAAGAGTCAATAAATTTAACGGCCATTTAGTTTCATTCAGATGAAATGCAAATGCAATATTTTAAGTAGAAGATTATGTAAAACATATTCAATTAAGTATTATGTTAAATATTTCATTATAATATATGATATTATGTGATAAAATGAATCTTTATTGCCTCACAGAAAGAGAAAGTTACCATCAAACAGAAGTGATCAAAATGAAGCCACACACAAAATAAATCTGTCAAACATTCATAAACTCTTTGTGGTGAAAAATGTTTTACGAAGATATTCAAACTCAATCTTAAATGAATAGTTTTTATATGTTGTTTGTTTTACACACAGGTCATTGTTTCACTACTCGTATGTATTAGAGAGTTTATGTTTTTCTATATTTTTCTTTTCATGCCACAAACCTGCCAGACGCTCAGAGTGAAGTTAACTTGTTGTCCAGCTGTGTGTGACTTGTGGGTTTAGAGTTTACAACAACTCGTTACCAGAGTTTCATTTGTGTGAATCATAATTTATTAGTTTATTAATTTCACAGTCAGACCAATCAGCTGCTGGAGATTTGACCTTTTTAAATGAACCATTGACCTCAGTGCTTAAACCTTGTTTTACTACTCTCAACATCCGATGTCCCACAATGCAACACGAACCACTGACCGAGCACAGACGGAGCTGAAGAAGAGAGAGGGAAACGAAGGATGAGATGAGCGGAGAGGTTTCAGGAAGGAAAGAGAGACGAGCACAGAGGCTCAGGGGATGGAGAGATAAAGAGGAGGATGAGAGAGAAACAGAGGAAGAGAGAGATGGAGGGGGGGGGAATTAGAGCTCCAGCCTCCATCAACAGAAAAGCAGAGCAACACTGACATCTGGTGGACGGTAACAGGACCTGCACTGTGGAAGGTGATGAGTGTAACGTTCTGAAGCTAATTACACAGAATGAATCTTCAGTGAATCTTTCTTCATCATCGATCCGGGTGAAGAACCCGTGACCGGACTCGTGGGCTCGTTAAGAAACGTTTCGTTCACACGCCCTGAGAAGCTCCAGCTGTTTGTCAGCGCTGCAGTAATTATAAATATAAAACTTTGGATGATTTTTATTTAATCCTCCAACAGGTTGAATAACACTGAGTCGTCTATTTTCTCCAAACGAACATTTCACATTTATAGTTTCACCTTGTTGTTGTTTACAGATGATGTAACTTCCTGTTCTCACTTCTTTTGGCAGTAAATTCTTAGACGAATGTCACTGAAGTCATTTCACATCCAAAGAATCTCACGTTCAAAGTCTTGAACCTGAAGGAATGTGAAATAAATCAGATCGTTGCTGCACTGAGAAATTCTCCATGAGTCGACTTGACCTACTTTCCTTTCTGCTGCTCTTTAAATTTAAATGTAGATCGAGTGCTCACTTCCTCATGCATTAAAATACATATTAAATTATAATCACCTCCACCAAGAATGTCATGCTTCATTTGCATTTGTTTGTCTGTTACTTTGCAGCATTAAAACTTGGCGGATCAGGGAGGAACCCATCAATGTTCTATACATTCAGGGACGAAAGATGGAGATTAGCTTGATTAATTATTTATATATCTTTTGCAATAAATAATTTTTTCCTGTTTCAAACAAACTAAACACACGATTAACTTGTGTCACTGCGAGTCGACACGTGACCGAACCTGAGACGAGGTGAATCAGAAAATCATCTGATAAATTGAACAGATTTACACATTGTTTTTATTTTGTATAACTTTTAAACATATTTTCAACATCGAGACTCCTGATATATTATTTTATTGATATAAACAAAGAACAAAACAAACCACAACGAAAACTGATAAACATGAAAAGTCCCGATTCAGGGAAATGACAGTAAATTAAATCACTGTAAAATCATCTGTAACAGAAGCTTAAACTTCTCATGTCACATTCCTTCATAGAACTCATCCCATAACTTGAACCATTGAATAAAAAGTATTTTCATTTGACTTTTGAAACTATTCTTTTTACAAATGTCGTGTTTTACCTTGAGTTAAATGGTTGACACAGTGAACTCTGCTTCTTTATGAAACTCCTCCCCCACTATTCGGCTGTAATCCTTCATTTGTTTGTCTCTTTTCATAATAAATCAGAAATGCCTCATAAAAGCCTTCTTCAAAAAAACAAGCTCAAAAACTATATCGAGTTAAAAAAAATTTATGTTTTCAATAGCAAACATGTCAAAATCCTGACACAATGTGATTGTGTGTTCAAACACTGAACCAGTGCATGTGTTCAGAACCTCTGTCTGAGCAGCGCAGCCACATCAGGGCAGATGTTTCCTGCTCAGCAGCAGTTAGAGGCCTCCTGCGTCTGTTTGTCTCCCCCCAGCCACACGGGGGCGCTGCTGATCTTGGTGCCCTGGGCCTTGGCCTGTGTGGCCTGGCCCTGCAGACCCGCTCCCTCACTGGCCAGGCGCTGGTGGATCTCCGAGGCCATGGTGAGGAAGGACTTCTCCACGTTGTCCGAGCTCTTAGCGCTGGTCTCCAGGAAGCGGATCTTCAGGGACGAGGCCAGCTCCTGGAGACGAGTCACGAGAAGGGAAACCATCACAACTCTCCAGAAAGTTCAAAGAGTAAAGTATCAGCTGTAGAATGAGATCAGGTAAATACTAACTGTTAATAAACACACATCTGTAACACATGTCTAGAGTCTCGAGTCCAGGTAACCAATGGGAAACACACAATTACTGCAGTTTTCACTTGTGCTGATCGGCCATCTTGGATCTTGAGTTTCTTCTTCGTGAGGTTTGAATTTAAGTTGAAATCTACGACTTTATTTCAAACTGAAAACACCAGAGGATGCAACACATTAGCAAACTGACAACAAGATAACACAAGCATGACAACATCACATTGCACTCGCGTTGGTGCAACACTACATCCTACATGCGCCTCACACGTGTGTTGTCGCTCTGCTCGAATGGTGGTGTCTTTATTATTATTTATTATTTATTAGTGTCTGTGTGTGTCTCTGTGTGTGTGTGTGTGTGTGTGTGTGTGTGTGTGTGTGTGTCTCTCTGTGTGTGTGTGTGTGTGTGTGTGTGTGTGTGTACCTGACCAGTGGCAGCGTCCACCACTTTCCTGCTAACGAGGTCCGACTTGTTTCCCACCAGGAGCCTGGAGACGTTTTCACAGGCGTAACGATCGATCTCGTCCAACCACTGCCTGACGTTGTTAAAGGACTCCTGCAGAGCGAGGGAGGAAGAGAGGGAGAGAAGGAGAGAGAGAGAGGGAGACGCATGAAGGAGGAGGAGGAGGAGGAGGAGGAGGAGGAGGAGGAGAAGTTAATGATCACACTCCTCCTTTATGTGGAGGACAGAACCCTGACCTGCTCAGTGACGTCATAGACGATGATGATGCCGTGAGCACCTCTGTAGTAGCTGGAGGTGATGGTTCGAAACCGCTCCTGACCGGCTGTGTCCCACTGATGGACACAGACACACACACACACACACACAGACACACACACACACACACAGTGAGCCCTCACTCTGAAAGGATATTTACTCGTGTCTGGCTTCAAGCTGTTTGATTTATTTCCCTCCATCACTCTTACGATTTGGAGCTTCACCGTCTTCCCGTCCATGTCGATGGTTCGGATCTTGAAGTCGACTCCGATGGTGGAGATGTAGCTCTCAGTGTAGGTGTCATCCTGAGGCCGTGGACAGATATCAAATATCAAATATCAATATTTATTTATCGTCACTGCACAAGTTCCAGATCGATTCACAGCCTCCGAACTCCCTGTTACAAAATATGATCAACTTTGAGAGAAGTAAATAATATTCTTATAGTATCAACTTCAAGCAATAACAATGTGTGTGTGTGTGGGGGGGGGGTATGTGTGTGTTTGTGTGTGTGAGTGTGTGTTTGTGTGTGTCTGTGTGTGTGTGTGTGTGTGTGTTTGTGTGTGTGTGTTGAGAGTCTTACCGCGAAGCGCAGCAGCAGACATGACTTTCCAACTCCAGAGTCACCAATCAGAAGAAGTTTGAACAGGTAGTCACTGTAGTCACACACACACACACACACATACACACACACACACACACACAAACACACGTTCATAGATTTACATGCACACTTAAACATCTGAGCCATTCATAAGAGTAATATTTGTAGATAATTCCTTCTCCTACACAGACTTGTTTGGTTGTTAGGTACAAAAAGAGCTAAGTTATAAATAAGAAGCTCGTCTCCTCCATGTTAACACAACAGGTTGTAACCTTGTGTTGTGTTCTCAGCTGAGGTTGGTGCATGGAGGTTTCTTCAGGAAGGAGGTCATGTGACAGGGGCCTGACCAATCAGAGAAGGCTACACCGTGACTAGATCCAATCAGCAAGAGGATCTCAGTTTCTGCTCGTCCGGACCAAAACTCCAAACTCCTCAGTGAGGTGTAAACTCCGAGTCGTGTGGACACCAGGTGAAACGGAGGCGTGGCTTCAGAGACTCTTTCACTACAGTTCACACTAGTTGGATCATTTGTTCTATAGTTTAAATATTGGATATTGTAGCTGTTAAGAGAGAGTTGAGATGTGATGGATTGTGGGAAATAACCTCTTAATATTTATAATGAAGTTTATTTATGACGTTGTTGAGGTGACGTCACACTTGATTTGACGGATCTGACTCTCAGGCCTACAACTCCCATGAGCCTCTGCAGCCCAGTGACCCACAGAGAATCGACTACACACTCTCACATATAATTAACACAACATGACATTCATTAAACGAGTGGAAAACAAACTCCAGGATGTTACAAGGATTTAAAGTGTCTCCTAACTTCCCACGTCAGTGTAAGTGCAGATATCAGCGTTACACACAGTGTGCTAGTACTTATACAGTGACACACAACATAAAGACACAACACTTACTATTCAGGGTTCATGATCGGTGAGGTCGCTCCAGGTGGCTCCACAGAATCCAAAACTATCCCTGAAAATAAAACCCTGAACCTGAAAACTGTCAGAATATCTCCAGCGCTGGGTCGTTGTGTCGGTCAGTGTGTGTTTGTGTGTTTGTTTGTGTGTCTGTGTCCTTCCTTCGGAGGGCAAGTGGCAGAATGAGCCGTAGCTGACGAGCTGACGGATGAGCTGACTGGTTCAGGTGCATTATTTATTAATAAAGACCAGCTCAGGTTACACTGGGGACAGCACCTGGAACCAACACACACACACACACACACACACACAAACACACACACACACACACACACACACATTGCTGAAGACAAAAAACCTGAGCGCCGTACGTCACTGAACAAACAGGAAGTAGATCTGCAGGAAGAACCCGGGTTCAAGGACCAGCTGATGGTAAAATCCTTTTGTGTTGTGAAATGAAAATGTCACCTGATGATTTAATAATCTGACTTGTATTTCTCTCCTCTACAACACACACACACACACACACACACACACGCTCTGTCTGTCACATACACACTAACACACACAGGCCGATAACACCACAGATTATTTCTCTAATGAATGAATGAATAATATATAATGAATCGTGGTTATTCTCGCTGCACATTGTTAACTTGCTCCTCCCAATGGAGCTGTTAAACATTAACTGTGGAGCTGGAGTCAGGCGGCTGACTCAGATAATTCAATAACCTTTTATTAAACGTTTTATTTTACTGACTTATGCTTCTTCCTGTAAACTCACTGACATCAGCAGGAAAACACAGATGATGAAGAACAGCAGCTTTAACACAAAGATATTAAACAGCTGAAATATTAAAAACTTCTAAAAAGTTCCACAAAAGAAAAACTGTGTGTTTCATGTAAAGAACCTGAACGTGTGTTGTTTCATAATCTCCAGATGTTTCTTATCGTCTGATAGATTCAGAACAGCTTGTTTGTTTGTTTGTTTGTTTGTTTGTTTGTTTGTTTGTTTGGTGTAAACACAACCATGGCAACTCGTCAGTTCATTCTTCATCTCCTCTTCTCTTCTCGGGAGTCGGCTCCATTCATTTCCTGTCTTCTCCTCTCCTGTCTTTCTTTTCTTCTGTGGCCCAGATGCTGGAACCGTTTCTCTGTCTTCCTGGGGTTGGTGGTTCAACCTTCCTCCGGTTCATGTGCCGAAGTTCCCTTGGGCAAGACACCCAAGTCAACTGGCCTTGTTTACATCGAGTAAAGAAGTAAATGTCATTTCTTTTCATCGCTCCCTCTCTCATTTCACTCCTCTCGTCCGTTTCTTGGCGTCGGACAAAGCGATGCAGTTTGATTCGGTCCTGATTCCCGAGTGCGACTCCCCCCCCCCTGGTCACGGGAGTGAGCAGAGGGCAGGGGGATTGTGGGATATGCGATGGCTGAGCAGCTGTCATGGGGTCAGGGGTCAGCAGTCCTGACGACGGCCTGTTGCCGGGGCAGAGGCGGCGGCGCGGCGGTTGCTAGGGCAGCGGCAGGCTTTGTGGCGCTCCCGATGGAGCATGGAGGTGGGAAAACTGGGGGAAGGGACCGAGAGAAAGAGGAGAAATAAAGAACGAGAAGAGAAACTGACAAAGACAGAGGGTTAAAAAGTAAGAGGAAGGGTGGGAAACTGAGAAGAGAAAGAAAGAGGGAGAGAACATTAAACCATCGCCTGACACAGAGATGGAGAGAAGAGAAGAAGCGTGGAGGAGAAGGGGTTGATCACAGAGAGAAGGAGAGAGAAGAGTTAAAGAAGAAGGGAACATGAACATATGATGAATGTTGTGACTAGAAGAGTGAAGACAGTATAACAGGCAGGAGTCCCACAGTGAAGCTAAAACAACAACTGGTCTGATATCTGAATCCTCTCACCTCCATCGAGGGCGACGAGTAATCAACTCACAAACATGTCTGAACACAGAAGCTTCAAATTGTGATGATAACACAAAGAAAGACGACAAATGAATGTCTTCATGTGACTTCATGTTCATCAGTTAAACTATTGAGGACATCGAGGAGCGAAGGTGAAGACAAGCCTCAAGTCTCTGGACGTGTCTTCACCAGTTGATGTTTTGTTTTGGTCCGATCGTCACATCTGTTGTTAGAGGTTGGTTTAATTACGACAATAAAGAGTGTGTGACCTTCAAAAAGACACAATCCTGAACCGAACTGTGTATCTGGAGAATCACACAAACAACACAACCGAAAACTACGATTCGTTCATTAAAGGAAACTCTGCAGCTCAGTGTTGCTCTCAAGGGGAAACAAGAAAAGTGACAAACTATGTTTATGATCAGAAATTTTAATCTAAAATGTCTCAAAGTTTGTTTTCAATTAGCTTCACACAGACAGAGCAACGAGGGCGAGAGGCTGTGTGTGTGTGTGTGTGTGTGTCTGTGTGTGTGTGTGTGTGTGTGTGTGTGTGTGTGTGTGTGTGTGTTTGTGTGTGTGTGTGTGTGTGTGTGTGTGTGTGTGTGTGAGAGAGGTCAGTGGACGGAGTTAAACCGGTCATTGTTCCTATCAGTGTGTGTCCCAGGGGACCTGAGGGAGTGGGGATAAATAGGTGCTTTTCACTATTCACCTTTATTTTACCACGCTCCCTGGCTCCTGCATGCAGTGTGTGTGTGTTTGTGTGAATGTGTGTGTGTGTGTGTTTGTGTGTGTCTTTGAAAGCAGTGTGTGTTGAGACTGCAAGATTGCTTGTTAATTAAATGTGCTTATAAAATAAAATAATTAAACGTAGCTGGACTGAAATTAAAATCCGATCGTCTCAAAACAAACGTGAGAACAAACATATGATTGACGCTTGTTTTTAAAAAACAAGTGAGGTTTATAATCATGTTTTTGTCATTTGAAGATAAAAAAATATAAAAGCAAAAACAGCCTAAGACTAAATATCTAAACTAAAATGATTAAAACTCTAAAAAGCCTTTTAACTAAAACCTGAAAACTATAAAAAAAAACACTTTACGCAGACAATAAAACACTGGTTTGTTTGTGTGTGTTTGTATCGGTCTGTGTGTGTGTGATTTATGTGGAGTTACTTAGTCACTGTGTGTGTGTGTGTGTGTGTTTGTGTGTGTGCGTGTGGGACGGCCCTGAGGCCAATTAGGGGACAGATAATTAACCTCATTGAGACGGGATGTTGAATGAATGAAGGCCTTATTGTAAAGACACAGAGAAAGAGAGAGAGAGAGAGAGAGCGAGAGAGAAGAACAAGACGTACACAACGTCCTGCCTCCAATCTGTATCTGTGTAGTCCACTCGTTTCTAATATTAATCTATCATATCACAAAATGTTCAGAATGTACCAGATCCTCTGAATCCTTCCTGACAACGTTTCATTTGTTTTGTAGAATCAACCTAATCATCGTGTTATGAGGCGTTCAGGGCCTCTCTGAGGTTCAGGAACGTTTGAGATTAGATATCGAGACGGTCACATGAAGAACCAGACAAAACGTCTTTTATTATAAAGTTTATAACATCTTTATTAACCTTCACCATCAGCTTCTGTTTCCCAAACTGCTGGGAAGAGAACAGGGAGACGGAGAACGGGACATTATCTGATCATTTGGTTGGAAACAATCCGTCTTTTTACTGAATTATAAAGTAAAGACAGACAATGGATGGAAAGTTCTGTGAACACTGTGAAGCTGGGACATGTGGAGGTCTGGACCTTCTCCTGAAACTTTCTGGAGCAGCTGTGATTGAGAACACAAACGTCCATGTCAGTCGCTCCAGACTTTTACCAGAACTTTTTCTGCCAGTTTGGAAAATGTCTGAGAAAGTGTCAGAGTCCGGTTGATAATTCCCTTCTGAGGGGTGAACCTGTTGATGACTTCCGGCCTCCTGCAGTCACCTGAATGTTCCAGAGATGTTCCTGTTGTCGTGAACGAGTCTGACCCCAACAGTCTGCTGCTTCATATATGAGACCAACTCCAGAAAACGTCCAGGTCCTGGTTCTGAAGAACAACTGAAGATCTTCTACACACTTCCTTTGTGCACCACAGGAAGAGAGTCAGTCATCCTCGTCTCAGAGAAAGTTTCAGGATTAACTTTAATCTGACGTTTGGAAGTGAGTTCCTTATTGTCACGATGCAGGAATTCCCCCTGAATGAAAAGTTGTCTTCTGTTCTTTCTCTCTAGTTTGGAATTTCCAGTTTCTCTGTTTGCTTTAGAAGAAAAAATCCACAACATGTGATCAAATCTAAATTACAGCAGAATGTGGTTAGTGTCCAATCAGTGAAGGGTACCATCACTTCATCCACCATTTTCTTCCTCTTCCATTTAGATACCTGAGGAGTAGAATGTTCAGCAGCAAGGACCAGACTCACAGATCTTCATCTCGAGCTCGTTTCCATCAGAAGAACCTGGAACTTTTCATCCCAGGAACTAAAAGGTTCCTGCAGAACTTTGCTCACCTGCGTTTCCACCCTGTTGGTGTGTGATGGCCAGTTTTCAGACATAAGGTCCAGTTGGTTCTGGACATTTTCTGGAGTGTGGAGTCTTTCTGGAGTCTCTCACATGTGAAGCACGCAGCAGTCTTCCCAGTTCAATATCTTCTTAAGTGACTTCTACGTGAATGTCTCCTCTTTTCCGTCCTGATCTATTTGTTTTATCTATTTCTTCCCGTTTTGAGTCCATTGAAACAATCGACATTTGTGCTCTCGTTAATAATATAACACTCGTGCACTTTTTCTTTGACTCTGCAAAACTCTGAAAGAACTGAAACATTGAATTAAATTGGATTAAGAGGCACTGCAGTAAATAAGTCTGCCAGCTACAGAAGCCAAGATGCAGACCGTTGGGTCAGAGGTCACCATCAGTCAGACATTAGTGGTACAATGAAATCCTTCCTTTTGATGATGTGTGACTTCCTGTAGGTGGCGTTCTTTTCTGTGTTGGTCTCCACAACAAAACGCAGCCCCAGAGTTTTCAAACTACACTGGGACCTTCAGCATTTACTGAAGTTAAAGTGTTTTAAAAAGAAAACGTGGTGGTTCACTTTGTTTCCACCGCGACTGATAAGAATCCAACAGGAAGAGAACGTGGCACCGCCTGGGTCATTTATCCCAAAGTCTCCATTCCTCTTCACAATAAAACTCTTTTTTCAAAGAGGCCACATCCACTTCCACCCTGTAACACACATGTTCAGTACTGCTCCTGTAATTAGACACGGCCCATTTGATGTGAACCACCATCCCTCTGTGACACATCCGCTTTACTTCTACTCCTCAGGGAGATTCATTAGTGCAGATCTGATCTCAGATCAGCTCAGCAGCAGCACCTGGTAGAAGAAGTGGTTTCAGTTCTGTCATAAACAAGTTCTGACGAGGTGGGAACACGACCTGGTTCAAGTCAAACCACAAGATGTAACTCAGTGGTTCCCTTTGCACGTGGGAGGTTTGAGAGTCTGGGTTCATCTCCAGGTTTAATCCATGAGAGAAGTTTGGTTCACTTGAATTTGTCTCTGTGTGGAAAGAACCAACGGGGAAACATGCAGGAGGAGTTTAGATGGTTGCTGATCCAGTGTCGTTCCAGGACTCTTTAAGGAACCTTCCACCACAGCAGGTGTGAACGGTTCCTCAGAGCAGAAGAGGAGTTCTGGGTCTGGATC
>CM076719.1:1122548-1144291 GCA_038501795.1 Pseudopleuronectes americanus
ATTATATCTTTAATCCACTGTAAGACCCGGTAACAGTAGATTGAGGTCTATGGAATTAACCATGTGTTGAACATACCGAGAGAATCAGAAACACTGACACTGTGAAAAATAATCTTCTGTTATTGTCACAGGATGAACAGGATTCTGCAGATTCTCCCTCCGCCTGTTTTTTAAGGCGATTTCCAGCCGACGGGAAAAATAATATGTGGATTATGTTCCCAGGGATTTAATGAAAGGAAGTCTTTATTACCCAGATACCCCCAGGGCCCGCTGGTCACTGTGTTGTTGCATCATAGTGAGCAGCTGGCACCAAATGGCCAGTGTGTGTGTGTGTGTGTGTGTGTGTGTCTGTATGTGTGTGTGTAACACGTTGCCAGATTCCAGGAAACAGGAAACTGACTGGCGGGAAAATTACAGCAGCGGGGGTCCCAGTCTTTTGTCAAAACATAATTCAGTGGAGGCTTTTAACATGCTGCACCCCCTCACCCACCACCCTCATCCCCCCCACTCACACACACACACACACACACACACACACACACTTTTCTTTGGTCACCATGTTTTTCCATGAAGCTCAACCAGCTGCTGCTTGAACTGAGGAGGGGAAGTTAGAGATTCCTTGTTGGGGGAGAAAGAGAGAGTGGGATGAAACGGCGGGGGTTTGTGTGTGTGTGTGTGAGTGTGTGTGTGTGTGTGTGAGTGTGTGTGTGTGTGTGTGTGGGGTGGGGGTCTTGTCCAGTTGGTCAATTGAAAGGGTTTCCAGCAGCCATACGGCCTGCCGGAGGATCAGAGGGAGAGTAAAAGAGACGCTGATGACCACGACTCCACAGAGACCTGGTCCCTGAGAACGTTCATGTGTTTTTCTGGAATGTTTTCTTTCGCCAAATGCTCTGCACACTTTCTCCAAACCTCACTGTGCAAACATGTGGTCAACAACATGGTCTCCATTTGTCAACTTTCTCCGTCTGGATATCTGTTTCCCTGATTACAACACTAAAAGAGGCATTTGGTGGAAGTTGCTTTGTCCAAATAAATGTGTTTTAATGTGAAATATTATCCGCCCATACCAACACACCTGAAAACACACAAATCACATGACAATTCACGTACACTGCTCATATAATAAATATAAATACTACGGATGAGGAACAGCAATGGTGAAAAGTTTGTTTTGCTTGGACCCCACTCGCCCCCCTGCTGTGTTCTCACATCGAATTCTGCAGAAGTTCAACAGACTTCACAGAGTCCAGACGGAGAAGGTCCTCTGGAACTGGACCTTTGCGTTCATGCGCCTGCTCTGGAGGAAACCCGGAGGTTCTGGGGGGTTCACGGTCTGAAAACAGCTTTAGAATCTTTGCTTGAGCAGAGATGAGGCGGCGTCTTCCTCCAGGACCATTCAGTTACTGTTCTTCCTCCTGTCCACCTGAAGATCTTCTCTCCAAAGATTAATCCGGGGGGGGGGCAGGCCGTGAGATGAGAAGCAGATCTCAGGGGTGGACGTACAATCACCACAGAGGAAGCCTGCTTGACGGATGGAACGAGGCCAAAAGACAAAGTGAAAATATCTTTCTGCCGTTTGTCGTGACGCGGTTGTGCGACCTCACCGGAGTCAGGTGATTTATCCACCTCCCTGTAACGGCCCCGGGGCGCCACTCCATCCTCAGCTATAACGACCTGCTCATTTCTCAAGTGTAGTCACCATTAATCTCTATAACTTTTCTCTTTAATCAGTCGTTTGAAACAGTTGCTCTCCTATCAGGGCTGGAAATATTTCCTGGCACCTTCGGACAGATCCCATAAATCACCAGTTTAAGAGCTGATTTATTCTCTGGGCACCAGTAGAGCCAAAACACTCACTGTCTCCAGTCGAGAATGAACATCACACATCAGCAGGAGCACAGGCTGGTTAATTACTGGATCATAAAGTTGACCACTAACATGTATTTGTATGACTCTTATTATTACACGTCGAGGAGGAAACATCGGAAGGTTTTCCCTCCAGCAGAGACAAAGACAGAAGATAAAGTGTGGAGGGAAGGAAGACGGGAAGGAACCAGATAATGGAGGTATAGGAAGGAGCGAAGAACAGCAAACAAGCACAGCAGGTTAAAACAATAGACTGCTGCTCTGCAAACAGGCGACTGGACGACCACTCAGATCCACCCTGAAATGGAAATGACCTCAAAGACCAAACATGCATGACAATGAGGCGGCAGGGAGGAGATGAGGATGAATACAGAGTCAACAGCTCTTCAGCCTCATATGGAACATCACTGAGGAGGACGCCCTGGTGGCAGATCCAGATCACATTTGAAGAACCCGTCAACGTCCCACTTGAGAACGAGGGCCCTGCTCGTACCCAGCGTCAACGGGCATCCCCGGGATTCTACTACAAGTGGAGAACGTACCACTGACCTCAGACCACCTCTAAATGTGCTGTGGGCCCCAGAACATATGCAAACGTGTGCTGGACGACACTGACTCCACTGCTTCCCATCGATCTTCACAGAAATTATACACATGTGGAGTCAGATCCAATAACAAGTAAACTTCTAAAGTCAGGATGTGAACTGATCTTAGAGCTGCTCACTTGCATGTTTATACCAGCTATGAGGCTGATTCATCTAACTTGACTGATTCTTGGTAAACTGTGTTCACTGCACATCTCCAAACCATAGAAGATAATTTAATACTGTAATTCATATGTTGTGAATCCCAACTCGTCCAGTAATCACCAGAACTTTGGGTAAGAGGTGCAAAGCTGCACAGAACATCTGAAACCATCTGGAGCGTCTGTGTGTGATCGATGAGCCATGTGAGAACTCAGCAGGAAAGTCATAGCTAGGGAGAGGGCGTGTTTATGACAATTCTGTTACACAATGTACGTGAAACTGGAAGAATACAAATATATATAAATGTCACAGGTTGAAAAAGAGGATCCACAGACAAGACGTCAGCCTGGAAACACGAGGAGATTTGCAGGATTAAGGTGGTAAGGGCAGAACAGGTGTTGATGGGCTGTAAACTACAAAGCGAGACTTCCAGAGCAGACGCCATGTCCGGCCCTCTGTAACGCTTCCTAGAGTTTCCTGTTGTTGTGGACACGTCTGACCCGAGCAATGTCCCACTGCGTTCTTCATCCGTGAAACTCCAGAGAAAGTCCAGACCCAGAGTTCCAGAGTTCCTGCTGAAAACTGCTTTATTGATACCTCATGGTTTGGTCTCATGAGGGTATGTCAGAGGTATAAGGTCCCACAGACGATGGTTGGAGATGGAGAGTCAACAGTAAGAACCTAACTCTCACCAGGTCTGAACTTCAGTTGCCTACAAAGACAAGTTGAAGATTCTCCACTGTAGAAACTTCAGAATATAGAAGTCGATTTTCAGATCCTGGATGAATTCATTTTACTTCACTGACAGAATAACTCATGCATCTAATTGGCTTCTTTCCCATCGCCACAGAGGCTTAAGCTCATGGGAGTAATCCTGTTTAAAGCAGTTGACCTTATTCAAAACTTAGAGCCGCAGTATAAACGTCTCATATCGTCTAAACGTCTAGTTTCATGCTGCAGGATGCATCGACTTCTGTATTTGACCATAACTTCATGAATACAGTTGGTACAGTTGGGTGCAGTGCGGCCACGTGGGCGTCAGGGTGAGTTCCTGTCCTTGATTAAGCCACAGAGGACGGTTGGGTCAGAGCCTGTGTGCTGGGATTGTCCCATAACGCTCCGCTGTGGTGTGTGTGGAGGCATATGGAGAAGCCTCTGGACAATAGAGCTCTTGTCATGCTGGCCTCAACAAAGAGGCCAAGACAGGCTCAGACAGGAGGTCGACAACCATGCTGTGTGTGTGTGTGTGTGTGTGTGTGTGTGTGTGTGTGTGTCATAGAGAGAGAGAGAGAGAGAGAGAGAGAGGAGAGGGATTGGGTGTTTTGTCTATGTGGTGGTTTTTAGATTTAGGCCTCCTTCCTTTTCCAGACTCGTCAGCTCTGCTACAGACGCTGCTGTGACACGACTCTGGAGTTTAGGAGCTGCTGAGACTGAGATGTTTGTAAATGGCTCCGTTTTAGTTTGAGTCTGGACGAGCAGATTCTGAGAAGTTCTGAAACAATGTCGTGGACGCTCAGCACTGTTTTCTGATTGGGTCGTTTTCACGTCATGACCCGGTGTCCTGGAAGAAAAAGGATCCGGGTTAGCCTCGGCTGTGTTATGTACAACACAGAGAAATACACAACATGGAGAATCAATTACACGCTGACAGCTGTTATTCAGTTTATTGTGTTTTGCAATCATCTGTTTACATGTGGAGGAGACGAGATGTTATTCAAGAAATCTGTGACGATTCCACAACCAACCACCAAATGTTCCCTGTTCACAGCTGCAGGCACGATATGTGTGTTCAGGCTTTTCTCATAGAGGAGCATAAGAACTGATACAAAGCCAAAACACAATAATGTAGTAAAATGTATGAAACCACAGTGTGTAACACAGTAGTACTCATATCTAGTTTCTGTCGTTTCTGATGATGATTCTTCCTCCATCAACACGTTTCTATCCAAACGTCCACTCTGAGTTCTCAGTTCGTTCCTGAGCCGTGTTTCTAACATGTGCAAACCGTCACGTGTGTAAACCGTCACGTGTTCTGAGGCAGCTCCACTTGTTTTCCTCCGCTGTCAACAAACAGTCAAACGTCCCTGAGCTGCTGGGTAGCTTCAGACGAGAGGAGCTCCACCCTCACTCCACCCCAACCCCCGGCTAACTGACACCAGAGCCCAGCCACGTTCACACACCAGACCATCAAACCTCTTCACACGTGTCCACTGGTCTGATATCACACGTCTGATCGTTCACATCAAATCTGCTGGACTCTTTTTTTGAATACAATGTTGAACAAGGAATGATTCTGTGGGACACTGAGTGGGAACAGTGGTCGAGTCCCAGTTTGTTGGTTCAGTACAAACAGAGACTTTATCTTCATCATGATCACATTGTAGGTCAACGGTTTGACCTCCATAATGACACTTTACACACTGAGCTGGGCCACCACAGCAATACACAAGACAACACACCTCCACACACACACACACACACACACACACACACACACACACTCCACCACACACAGACAGTTATGCTAGTTATGCAAGAACAGATTCAGTTTGACCACAACACCAGAGAGAGAGAGAGAGAGAGAGAGAGAGAGAGAGAGAGAGAGAGAGAGAGAGAGAGACGATAACTGATAAGAAAAATTATCTTATTGATCATTAAAAATAATGTGGAAAATTGGAGGAAGGGAGGGCGATGGACAGATGAGTCCGTTCTGTTGCTCATAAAGAGAGAGAAAGAAAGAAAGAAAGAAAGAAAGAAAAGAAAGAAAGAAAGAAAGAAAGAAAGAAAGAAAGAAAGAAAGAAAGAAAGAAAGAAAGAAGGAGTGTGAGACATAACGGAAGACAGTCTGTTACCAAATGAACCGACCACAGGGAGGAAACCACACTGGATTACAGTTATTTAACCCTGAACACACACACACACACACACACACACACAGACACACACATGCGCCCCACACTAGCGTAGTATTGAGACGATGTGATAAGACGTGTTTTCTGTTTTACGGTTTGTTTACAGTGAACTGTCACTCACCACAAACCACAAACTGCTTGTGTCCCTCAAACCAGCTCCGTGAACATTCCCTGTGTTTCTGTGTGAGACGGTGAAATCTGCAAAACGCCATGTGGACGTGAAAACCTGTGAGTCCTCAGCCCTGCTCCGTGGAGATCATCTTCCACTCCTGGACGCTGGGAAGACAGCTGGAAACACTCTCTTCTTCTTCTTCTTTCTCTGTCAGACTGCAAACAATCAAACTGTTCATCTCAGTCAACATCTGCTCAGCAGCATCACAGACAGTCAGTTGCTTATTCCCTCACTTGGCCTCACGTATGGTTCTGTCGACAGTCGAGAGGAATGAAACAGAAAAGCCTGAAGTGGCCTCGGCTCGAAACACTTGGTTTTTTGTCACTTCTTTGTGTTGTTCTCACACTGCAGTTGTTTACATTTCCCATTGTACATCTGCTCTGAACTTTTAGATGGACTCCACAGACCCACACATTGTATTTAATTCTACCAACAAGCGGCACAATACACAACAACAGGTTCACACAACATCTCTGAGTTTCATTGATTTCAGCCTGGGTTCTGAGAAACAAGCCTCAGACTCTTGATTCTCTGGACCTGAGATCTGCTCTCATCTGTACTGAGGGACGTCTGCTGTCACATGTAAACCTCATGTGTGTAGTACATGTCAAAGCTTCCCTCTGACTCCGAGCACGTGGATTCGGGTGCTGACAGGTCATCAGGTGAAAGGTTGTGTTGTCGTTCGCTCCTTTTCGATGCAGGAATGTGGAACCTTCTTTCTGCTTAAGTGTAACGACCCCAGAATGAGGGCGAGGCCGTTCACACCTCGCGTGGCGGACGAGGCAGATCCACATCTGAACCTGTCAGGCCTGGGATCTGAGGCCCGGCTGTAACACAACATTATCTGAAATCACACACTGGTGCAGCAACATAACAGTTTGTCTGGTTTCTTCTGAACGGCTGCAGCTGGATCTCTGCAGGAAGGAGGCTCCTGACTTCTGGTCATGGGCCCATGTTAGAAATCCCAGTGTGACACATTCAAATCCAGAGGCCTGTTTGTTGTGGAGCTGCATCACCGGGCGACGGGCGACACTTCACACTTTTCCTTCCTTCAAGCTTTGAACCATCTTTACTGACCTGCATTTGCATCTCAACACAACAACGAGCCGTGAAATGAAAAGCTGTGACGATCAGTGCTGGGAGAGGCCGGGTCACCACCGACCCACATGTCAGGGATATAAAAATAACCTCAGAGAGACGGGACACCTTTATTTATTCAGAAGCTTGAAATATAACAACTCTAATAAATATAACATCTGAATTCAGCAGAAGACTTTACTGGTTTTATAACGCCGATGAGCTTCAGACCCACAGCAGCTCTTTGTCTCCTTCACTTTGTCTTGATTTCAACCAGGTGACATCATCTCTGCCTTCGAGGCTCAGATCCGTTTTGGAGACCTTGAAGAGATGAAGTGAAGCTCGGCTCGGGGACCAGGGCGCGGTGCGTCCCGCCCGTCAGCCTCACACATCCCCTCTCAGCTTACACCTGTGGGCAGTTTGGAGTTCACCGACAGACGGGACCTTGGACTCTGGGAGGAAACCGGAGCAGACAACTGACAAGCGACAGACATGGAGAACACGACTGACTCCGTCCCTGTCAGTGATTGTATTCATAATGTGAACAGAAAGCAAAAAGGCCGTCTGCACTTAAATCAAGAAATGTTTACAGATCCATTTCGTTCACGATTCATGACGAGACATGAAGTCACCACAGTATGAGTCTTATTATTGTTATTACATGTTATTACAGGGTTGTTTCCCAAATCTCTCCCCCCCCTCCCCCACACACACACACACACACACAGTCCACTGGGATCTCACCATTTTATTGAGTGAGACGTTTTTATATCCTATCCAGTGGACTCACTGTTTCCCACAATGCATCGTGGTAAAAAGTGTACAATGGTCACGGATTGAGAATATATCCACATGGATTCTACTACTGAACTGTATAATGTCATATGTCACAATGATGATTATTGGTTCGATAGTTTGTTGATTTATTAGCATTTTGCAGATGAGCTCATTATAAAGTCCTGTGAGTGAGGGAGAGATTTATTAGTTTATTCAACAAACTGTTCTTTCTTCACAACCGTTGTAATAACAGAAAACATTTGGTGAATCCAATAAGAACAGTTTGAATTGCTCGGGTGATGATCATAATTTCCCGTAGTTCATATTAAATCCAAAAGTTTTATGATATCTTTGTTTACTTTGTGAAAACTGATAATGGAGAAACTCTGTGCTGAGACTTTACATCAACTGTTTTATCAGTTTATATATATTTATATATATATATATTCATATCTGCACCTCAACCTAGTGGGTTCTCTCCTGAGTCACACCTCATCCACCAGGTTTCATGATTCTTCATCCAGTCGTTTTGATCATAATCCTGTTGACAAACATCAGTTGAGCCAAAGTGCTTTAGAACCATTGTAAGAGAAGGTTTGGATAGAAAAGGTTTAGAACATAGAAAGAAATGATAGAAACTATTCAAGCGAGAAACGCATAAGCTTCTAATGTCCACTTATTAAATTAAACAACTTTTATCATCTTGCACAATTCTCTGATATGTCTGAAGGAACTGTATCTGGATACATTTAGTAGAATAAACTCTACATGAAGGATAAGTTTGAGGAAGTTTTCATATGAATGTGTGAGTGAAAATAAACTTTAAAACAGTTTTATAACTTTTCATCTTCACCGATGAGCGTAGATGTGTTTGGTATTTGCAACACTCGTCATTATCTCCTTAGCTGCATCGATCCGAACAAAGTGGGGGGACGGCCGGTTGGGAAAAGAAGAATGCATCTTTAAGTATTCGGTAATGAATAGGTGGAAAAGTAGCTTCATTCAGCTCCCTCCTCTTCTTTCTGTGCCCACCCTGCCCCCCAGCACACCCTTACAATGCAGGACCCCTCCCCCATCCACCCAAAACACACACACACATTAACACACACTCCCTGCCCCCTGAGGAACACAGGCGGGGGGGTGGGTGTGCATGGGTGGGTTTCCCCAACTATTTAAACAGATTCCAGCAGATGGTCCAGAAACTTTCCTCCTGGAGCCACGTCTCCCTTCCAGCTCCCTCTGTCTTTCACTCCTCACCCCTTTCCTCCTCTAGACTCCAGAGACCTGCAGCTCCTCTCACCCTGATCATCTCCAACAAGCTTCAGAGGAACAAACTCAGAGCTTTTTGGTTCTTCACCATTCCCCCCGACCCCTTCCTCTCCTGCCGCTGCCCCCCACACAGACTGGGCTCATCTCCCTTCCTCCAGTTGGACTCAGAAACCTTTTTTAAACTTCTTCATCTGTGGGATCAGACATCTGGATCCTGGGCTCTGTGGGGACGGTGGAGCCAACCATGCCCTCCGACTTTCTATCACCGTTCCTGGAGCTGGATGAGGAGTTCTGCAAGGTAAGAGCAAACCAGATGATAACATAGAACATATACCCACATCTCCTGTGTGATCGTCGTAGGCTCCATGGCAGAGGAAAGTTTTAAATGTTGATGAAAGGGAACAAAAGTGATTTGATACATTTTTATGTAAGTTTTCTTACAATATATCCATGGATATGCCCTCATCTATCATGGAATAACTCATTTCAGTTAAAACTAGATTTCAGTAAGTTTTAAAAAGTGACCATTTACGGCAGTTTTTGCTTTAAAGCTCAAATGATGTTAAAAAGGTTGAAAATCTTTGTACTTCAAAGGAAAAAGTGAAACTCGAGAGTGTGAAGTTTGTTTAATTCTTTAACTACTCTTATAATTGCAAAAAAAGTCATGATGTTTCACACATTCATCTTTTATGTGTTTAAATAGCAGTTTGAATTGAAATGATTCTTCATGTTTTCTGTACAAAACTACATTGGGATCGATAATCTGGTTAAATAAATACTTTTTGACCTCGTGCTTATGTTACTGATCTACTCATCAGAAACCTGTGGCTGTGATCCAACCTTCAGTTCACTTAGATGAAACAGTTCTGTGTTCATTTCTGTTCAGTTGCCTGAGCTGCAGCTTTAAAGTCTCCTCTGTGTTTGAATGGGAGCACTGGTCTCGCCCCAGCGCTCCAGGAATGCAAAGAGCTCACATCTTCTCTTCTTTTGTGTGACAGAATTTCCGCGGCCTGGAGGCGACAGATGGCCCATCTGCCGGCTCACTGCAGCAACGGCAGCAGCACAGTCAGAGAGTCCTGGGCTTCCAGCGCCGCCACTCCCTCTGCCCTGTGACCCTCCCCAACTCCAAGTTCAACCACAGCAGCAGCAGCAGCAGCAGCTCGGAGCTGACGGAGCCGCCGGCCGGCTGGGGGCTCAGCGTGGCCTCCAGCCAGCAGTGGAGCAGGGAGCTGCCCCGCTCCACCCTCAGCCACATCCCCTTCAGAGTGGACCGCTCCGTCAGCATGATCGAGGGCCACGGCGGCAGCTCGGGGGTCAGAGAGGACAACATGTCTAACATCACGTCACCCACCGTGCTGATGCCTCCACCGGGGTTCAACCTCAGCAGCAGCTCCCTCTCCTCCCCTGTGGCCAGACCCGCCGCCCCCTCACCTCACATCTCCACCCGCTACAAGACTGAACTCTGCCGCACCTTCGAGGAGAGCGGGACCTGCAAGTACGGAGCCAAGTGCCAGTTTGCTCACGGCATGGACGAGATGCGAGGCCTCAGCCGGCACCCCAAGTACAAGACGGAGCCCTGCCGCACCTTCCACACCATCGGCTTCTGCCCGTACGGCGCCCGCTGCCACTTCGTCCACAACGCAGATGAGCACGAGGACGCCCCCCCACAGAGGCAGAAGCTGCGTCACAGTGTCAGCTTCGCAGGCTTCTCCTCCAGGCAGATCTTCCAACCGGTGGAGGAGTCGCAGCCTTCCTCCCTCCTCTTCACCCGAGCCTCCTCCGTCTCCCCTCCTCCGTCCTCCGCAGGGAGCCCAGAGCTCCTCTCCCCTCTCTATCCTGAGCAGGGATCCCTGAAGCCATTCCCCTACTCCTTCTCAGGCCTCAGCGACCTGCCAGGCGACTGCGGGGACTCCACCCTGCGCTTCTATGCTGTGAACGACTCCATCAGCTCCATCAGCTCCAAGTGTCCCAGCTCAAGTTTCACCTCCAAAAACCCCAACCTGCCGTACCACCTCCCCCAGCAGCTGCCGCTCTCCCTCACCCGCCTCTCCGGCCTCACCGGCCTCCAGCGCTGCTCCTCAGCCGACTCCCTCTCCGAGGAGGGCTACACCTCCTCCTGCTCCCTCAGCTCTTCCTCCAGCGGCACCGAGTCCCCGAGCTTCGAGGGCCGACGTCTGCCCATCTTCAGCCGCCTGTCTGTCTCAGACGAGTAGTTACTGTAGGGCTGAGTTTAATCAGGGATGGATGGTCTAATTGTTTTAAACATTTTAAAACACACAAGATTAAAACATTAGGTGTTTTAGTTCCTCGCCAGACGCAGCCCGGTAACAGACCTAACTTTGTGCATATTGCATTTCTCATCCAAGCAGTTGTAGCGCTGCTCAGTGTTCGTCCAGTTTTAGCCGACTCCTCTTTTTTTGATTTGTGCTTTATTGTTATTTTTTGTAAGCTTGTTCCTGTTATGCCATTGTTACTGCTGTATACTGTTGTATACCCATGGTAGAGAATCCTCAGAGGGCACGTCACTTAGCTCAGCATCCGACCTTATGCTGCTCAGTGGGAGGTCTCGTGTGAGAACTTCCTGTCCCCCGATTTAAGAACGATGTTAAGACTGGTGCTGTTTGATGTACGACTGCTGAGATGTCCACTTTTGTAAAAGCAATATTTTGTTTGTCGCAGGTCTTGTTTCTTATCGACAGTTTCTCCGTCTGTTAGAAACTGTCGCTGAGTGAGAGAGTTGATTTACTGTATGTGGTCTCTGATTGGATAACTGCCAGGTCGGAGCTGGTCCAGCTCAACTGCCTGGGCCCACGTGTGTAGGAAACCCACTGACTCTAGTTACCAAAGCCCATGTTAGAGTTCCCCTTAACCTCCTCGTACTGTTAACACTTAGCTTTAGCTTCCACAGAGTTTTTTGAAAATTGTTTTTATTGCTTAACACTTTTTCGACCTATTTATTGCTGTTTTGTAAGATTCGCTGTTTGCTTGTTGATTGTGTTTATGCATTTTTTGTATGATGCCTGGGACACGATGCTTTGCTGAAGGCTCCACGACGTCCATCTGCTTGGTTTACACGATGCCGTAGCTTTAAGAAGGCTCGCGGAGGGGAGAGGAGCGGAGGAAGACATGTTGGCATTCTACACATATGTTGCCTTATTGGCTGATCGAGGCCTGGGTGGAATCAGGACTCGCTGCGTTCTCACGCCGGCAGCAGCTCCGGTTCTCCGTGTGTATATCAGCTGCATCACCAGCTCCTGGGAGACGCTGCTGCTGGTGTGAGTCCAACCAGAGTCCACTCTCCTCTCCGCCGAGCCTCACACATCTGACTGTAATAACCTTGTTTTGATAAATGCTGTCATCCGAACACAGAGTCGGGTTCTCCGCACGTTCACAGCCTCAGTAGAAGTTTCCTCAAAAGAGTTAAAGTTCCATCTCACATGTTTAATCTGAGCCTCTTCTCCTGTGATGTCCACGCTCAGGTGGGAAGGTGACCCTTTGTTTGAAGTCCATTTTTTTTATCTATCAGAGTTGCCTTGATGACAATGTGTTTGTAGGTCGACTCGGCAGGTGGAATCAAGAGCGTTCACATGAAATCAGGCAGAGTGTAGTTCACTGTCAGTTTCTGCTCCACTTGCCCTGAACAGCCCAGAGACGCTTCCTGTGCTCCTTTTTGTGACTGTTGTTAACTTAAAGTCTTTATTTATTTTGTTTTTCAAAGCGAAACCTATATTGTGTTGTTTGATATTGTGGTTTTTGTTTGACATAATTTAAGTGCATTTATTGTTTACATTCCACTGGGTTATGTTGATATCCTAGCTCTTTATCTTAATATATTTGTCCATCTGTATTTCAAAATAAAAGTCTTTGAAACCTTGAATCAGCCGTCCGGTGTCTTATTTTATAGACCACAGGAAGTAAAATGTATGTTTTATGACTTAAAATATGTTCATGAAGTGGCCCACTTAACTTATGGATAAAAAACTAAATTGAAATTTAACAAAATACCATAAAGCATAAATATACAAATGAAAGAAATCCCGTTCATTAACTTCTTCTTACAAATACGTAGTGATTTCAGTTAACAAGGTACAGTTACTCTACTTTAGATTGCATTTGTACTTGTATTAATTACATTAACTTACAGGTACTTGTCACTTTCACTCTTCTACACATATCTGAACTCACTATGCATCCTGTAAATATATGTATTTTTTAAAGTAATCTAAATTGGGCAGGTTACTTTAGACCCCGTTACTCTAAATGAGAGAAAAGTGCATCAATCAGCCACAATGGTGAAGAAAGATCAATTAAACTTTCAGACACAATGACTGATGCATAGAGGAATAAGTTAATGTGGTACTTTAACTTTTACTTGAATACCCTTTTGTTTGTACATTTACTTAAGTAGAATGTTTGAGTACTTCCTCCCCCACTGCAGATAAGCATCTGTATTTGTCTCCACATCATCCACACTGAGAATCTCCTCACGTCCCAGTGTCCATGTTGAATCATAACCTGTCTCATATGATCTGCTCATCACCTTCATCCCCTGTTTTCTGTGACATCATGTGACATCACGACTCAGAGGGAAACGATCAGAACTCGTCTCTTCGGAGCTGAGCTGGTAAAGAAGTTCAACCTTCAGAGAGGAGAGCACGACTACGCTAAAGATAAAGTGACAAGAATATCTGAAATATGAGCAGATTTGTGAAGTGCTAAACTCTTAAAACTTGACAGTACTCAGTGATACTTCAGCAGAAAACGTTGTCATTGGACATTGAGTTTGTTTCCATGTATCTCCAATGAACAGCTCGGATCCACAGGGATAGTTTTGTTGTCCTGTGGGAAACGAAGACGACGGAGGTCTAATTCTTTGTGATGCAGTAAAGGAAATCTTTGAATCTTTGCGGGTGACATGATGGAGTAAAAAGCAATTTCACAAAAAAGAAGTGGTTGTTATTGTGGTGGAGCGTTCCCAGGAGCTTCCCTTTAAAACGCTCCCACTGCTCCCCGGGCCTTTACGATCATCTGTGTCACACTGACACACAAAAAGAACAAAGATTAACTCTTTCTCTTATAGCTGCGTTTGGGGAATATCTCAGCCCGCCCCTCAATGTGTGTGTGTGTGTGTGTGGGAAGACCAGGGAGGTTTGTTGCGACTCGTCTGAACAGACCAATTTAGAGTGAGTGACACTGAGGAGAATGTTTGGGCAACAGATGCTCGAACAAAGACTTCCCTGCACACAATGGGACACAGAGATACTTGTGACTGATTTCCATCTATTCACACAAAGTGGAGCAGAAGTTGAGGTCCTCCCCTGAGTGTGCGTGCGCAGGCGCGTGTGTGTGTGTGTTTACAGAATTAAAAATACTCCATTAAGCAAATTCTTTGGAACTTAAAATAAAACTTGTATTTACTCAGATTGGGCAGTTTAATCTGTAGCAAAACAAAATGTATTTATAAACTGATTGTTTTCTTTCATTTGGAATTTGAATCTGTAAAGAGAATAGTTTATAGTGAACATAAAATAATAATTATATCTACATCCATCAAGGAGGTGGTTATTTTATCCCAGTCTGTTTGTTGGTTTCTCTGTTTGTTAGCAGGATGACACAAACTGTACTGGGTGGATTCTCTCGACACTTTGTGATCCAGGACAAAACTCATTCCACTTTGGTGAAGACCCGATTTTATTTTTTTATATTTAGAGATGGAGCCTTTTTCAAGAATAATTGTGTCTTCATGGAAAAGATCTGGCATTTTTAGGGGAGTGATATATTTTATGCAGATCCATATGTGGGTTAATGTGTGTGTGTGTGTGTGTTTGTGTGTGTGTGTGTGTGTGTGTGTTTGTGTATGTGAGTGTGTGTGTGTGTGTGTGTCGGTATTCAGCAGTAGCCGCAGGCTGAGGATTTCCCTCTGGTGAATGAATATCAGTAGAGTGCGACAGGAGCAGGCTCCCACAACCCCCATGGCTACTTACCATTCAATACCCGTGGCTCTGTGTGCTTGTGTGTGTGTGTGTGTTTGTGTGTGTGTGTAAGACCTTAAAAAGGCCAAGGGCCATCCCTGTGCAGCCCCTCGACCCCTCCCTCCCCTCCTGGTCATGCAGGCCCTTTGTGTTTCCCTGCTTTCCCTTTTCAGTCGAACATCTGTATGCTAATGCAGCTCAATGGGACTGGACTGGAATCAGCCTGGGAGAGAGGGTGAGGGGCGGCTTGCCTCAGTGTGTGTGTTTGTGTGTGTGTGTGTGTGTGTGTGTGTGTGTGTGTGTGTTGTGTGTGTGTGTGTGTGTGGACGGAGATTGGTGGATGAAGTGATTTGGGAGAATACAGCAGCAGGAAAGGGGACTCACAGAGAGAGGAGTGAAAAAGAAGAATTATGGTGAACGGGAAATTCAGGAGGGAGCAAAGCTTAAAGGAGGTGTGTGTGTGAGAGAGAGAGAGAGAGAGAGAGAGAGAGAGAGAGAGAGAGAGAGAGAGAGAGAGAGAGAGAGAGAGAGAGAGAGAGAGAGAGGGGTCTCTCTGAATGACAAATGGCTTCATAAACCCCCACTAATAAGACAGAGATTGGTTGAAGTTTAAACTGAGGTACGGATCTGAGATCAAAACGATTAAATCTCCTCCTCAACTGAAACATTCATTCAGCTGAAGATTCATTTTACAACTTGACATCTAGTTTGATAACTAATCATTGTTCTGACCAGTTCATTGAACATTTCTGACAAATCATTTTTCAGACCGGAGCATTTTATTTGTATTAAAACACATCTTTTTAGGAGAGATGAGCAAAAGCAAGTGTATTTTCTGCTGTTAAAACAAAAAAGTTTCCAGTAGTTTTGCCTTTAATCATCATTTATTATTTGTGTCTTCCATGTGAGATGTGCTTTTCTCTATCTTTCTATATGTCACACCTACGGTATAGATTTATTTATATGTACTTAAATTGTTTGTTATTTGTTATTTTACCATCACATGAAAAATAGGCTGCATGGTTTAATCTGTTCAATAATGAGCCTTTTAGATAAACATATACCATCAGATCCACTGTACTTCTCATACACATTTATTAAATATCATAGAAAAGAGAACTATTATGTGTGCCGATATTGTGCAGCTTCCTGTGCACGTCCAAATGAAATGTCAAACTTACAGAGATGAATGGATTGTTTCAGACTTAAAGAGCCAGACAAACACTGTCCGGTCCCAACAGAATCAGAATCAGAATCAGAATCAGAATTATCTTATTTCCAAGTATATTTGCACATATAGGAAATTGCCTTGGTGAGGTTGGTGCACGGTGCATAAAACAAACTCTTTGAAACTCTTTAATATTTATTTATCACACAGTAATACACACTGTTATATATCTGTTAATGTGCCCCATCAGAAACAACAGGGTAAGGGTTAGGTTTGGATTAAGATCTGTTTTCCATCAGCATCATCAATTTGTTAAATATATATTAAAATGAATCATTGTTATTAACAAATTTCCATCGGCTTGTAGCTTTGGCCTGTAGCGTAGCAACTAAATACACACACACACACACAGACACACACTCATACACATATATACATCTAACTGGACGTAAGACTCTGAAATGAAGAATATAATTTACACAATTTTATTCTAAAACAAGCAGAAACCTGTTTTATGAGCAGTAGAGTCACAACCTGAGACCGAGCAGCAACAAAGCAGAGAGGACGCTCTCTAGTGGAGGGTTTGGAGAAATGCATGAGTTCTGTGTGCGTGTGTGTGTGTGTGTGTGCGTGTGTATGTGTGTGTACTTCGTGTTTTTAAGGCCTTTTGAGGACCGTTTCCCATCAGAAACACTGACACTTGACAGGTCCAAGGCACCTCATGGGGACCAAGGCTCATCATCTTCTCTGAACTCTGGAAGCTGGATGAGAAGGTTCACATGTGAACTGTGATGAGTTCATGGTTAAAGTTTGGTTATGACATGAAGGGGTCCTGGTTTAAGTTGGGTTAGGGTTATCAAGCTAGATAGATAGATAGATAGATAGATAGATAGATAGATAGATAGATAGATAGATAGATAGATAGATAGATAGATAGATAGATAGATAGATAGATAGATAGATAGATAGATAGATAGATAGATAGATAGAAAGATAGATAGATAGATAGATAGATAGATAGATAGATAGATAGATAGATAGATAAGATAGATAGATAGATAGATAGATAGATAGATAGATAGATAGATAGATAGATAGATAGATAGATTGATAGATTGATAGACAGATTTACTCCTACTTATTATTATTATGATTGAAAACGTGTTTTAATAAAACACATAAATGAACAAATAATCACATGAATACATAAATCAGGATATAACTAAATACAAGTAGTAATGAATAGTATATTAACTTTCCCTCTTGAGGACCGATATTTGAAGAACTACGATCCCCAGCAGCATCCCGAGTATGACGTCAGCGGAAATGGGCCGTTTTGGTATAAAGCCACTTCCGTATCCGGTGGCGGTCCTTTCCTGTCTACGGCCTTTCGAAGATGGCGGTGCAGATCTCCAAGAAGAGGAAGGTTAGCGCCGTTTCATCGCGTTTACATCTCACACGCAGCGAGTCGCAGTAGAAATGGTGTCGTGCCTGTTAGAGTCCGGAGGTTCGGGCTCGGTTCCGGGTCGAGCCGGGCCGGTGAGGCTCCGGCCGCCGGAGGATTAGACCAGATGCTGTTGGGTCGCTAGCATGGCTCGGTGCTCCGCGGCCCGGCACGACTCGTCACCCGGGTCAGCACGCATGAGGCCCCGGTGAAAGTCTCCGGAGGCTCTGTTGTTAAACCGTGTTAGTGACTTTAACCCGGGACACGTCGCGGCTCGTCTTCATCATTCACTGGAGTTATAATAATAACCCGAGTTAGCTTGTGAGTTAGCGTCAGTGCAGTGAATGGAGAGCCAGCAGGAGCCTCGTATCCCGGGTAAACCGTCTCTTATCAGGCCGCTCAGCTGACTGACCCGAGTTAGTAATAATACAATATCTGAGGTTGATCTGATTTCAAAATATTGACAGTTTTGATTCAGGTCTGATTATTTTAAAGCTTTAAAAAAATAACACCTGACATGTGGCTCCTGAGTGTGACGATACATTATGTTCATTAACAGTTACGATACATATATGTATTTCTAATTACTGTCACCTGTGTATATAAATAAATGTATATTGAATTTAGACAATATTCAGATCGATGCTCGTCACATTGCTCCTCAAAGCCAATTCTGAGTCAAATACATTTTTGGGAATTTAACTTCCCATAAATTACAGTTCTGTATTTTCCCTTTATTCTTTCTAAGTAGTTTTAAAGTTTGCTCAAACTTTCCAGACCAAACGTGATACACTACATAAGCCTGGACTACAGTGAAGTAATCTATTACTGTAGTCAAGTATTAAGACTCATTTGGTTGTCCTCCCTTCAGTGATGATACGATGACGAGACGGAACGGGACTCAGTCTGGTTCTGGGTGAACTGGTTCAGGTCCACGTTCTGTGGTTCTGCTCCAGTTCCTCAGAGCAGCGAGTCTCCACGTGAAGACACAGAGGCATTTGTCTGAGAAGGGTCAAAGAGTATTTATACTTCAGATAAATAGATCACCTGTATGCAGAGAGCTGTATATAGAATCTAGATGATGCTCACAGTATTCTGACTGTATACTCGTCACATTGCTCCTCCTAGTTTACTATATTACAAAAGTTCTTAAACATAACTTTACAGTAGATGTATCTCATAATGTAAATCTTCCAGAACGTACAGGAAACTGAAGGTTGTGCTTCAATCTGAGGACTTGATGATCCCTTCACGAACCACTTCACTGAAACGTGTCCATAAATGTATTTTGGTGATAATTCCAGAAGCTGTGTTGTAAACTGACCCTGAGTCTGTCCTCAGTTCGTCGCAGACGGGATCTTCAAGGCCGAGCTGAACGAGTTCCTGACTCGGGAGCTGGCCGAGGATGGTTACTCCGGTGTGGAGGTGCGAGTGACTCCGACCAGGACCGAGATCATCATCCTGGCTACAAGGTGATTATCTGTTCATGGTAATTAAACTTATGATCAACACTGAAGAATGCTGGTAAATAATAATCCTGCTAAAGTTCCTCAGTGATTTGGATTGTTCTCTGTATCTGAGGACGAGTGTATAGACATATTAAATAAGATCCAGTTAGAATCTGATCCCTTCAGTGATGATACGATGACGAGTCGGATCAGGACTCAGTCTGTTCTGTGGGAACCGGTTCAGAGTCACGTTCTGTGGTTCTGCTCCGGTTCCTCAGAGCAGAGAGTTCTTTTCAGGTGAAGACATTTCGAGGCATTTGTCTGAGAAGGATCAAAGTTTGAGCTGCTGCTGAAAGTCGAGTGAAAGTAAACGTGAAGGGCACACGAGAGGAAAGTGCTGCTGGAGTCAGAATGATGTGATGGTGGAAAGTGACCAGAACCATAAATCTGGAATAAATCACTGCTTTCACAGGATCTACATTCATTGTCAATTCAAGCTTCCACTAAAATGTTTTATATCTTATCAGTCAGGAAATAAAGATCATAACAGTTTTCTGGTTCCTGGTTATATACACACTGTGAGTTTGTTGCACTAGTGAACCTGATGTTCTGTGGAGGAGGTTGTAACCACGGTGTCTTGTCTGTAGGACCCAGAACGTCCTGGGAGAGAAGGGGCGTCGGATCAGAGAGCTGACCGCTGTGGTCCAGAAGAGGTTCGGCTTCCCTGAGGGCAGCGTGGAGGTACGTGGACGAGCTTCAGCTTAAACTCAACTCCCATCTTTAAATGCAGGAAGAGAAAGTGTTGTGTTAACTTCACGGCTTTAGTAGAATTAAAATGTAATCTTTAAGCAGTCATTCAAATCCACACTTTTAATTTGACTGCGTTCACCTTTGTCTTCAATTCTGAGTCAAATCGAATTTTCTGAATTCAACATCTCACAAATTTCCCTTTATTCTTTCTAAGTAGTTTTAAAGTTTGCTCAAACTTTCCAAACCAAACGTGATACACTACTTAAGCCTGGACTACAGTGAAGTAATCTATTACTGTAGCCAAGTATTAAGACTCATTTGGTTGTCCTCCCTTCAGTGATGATACGATGACGAGACGGAACGGGACTCAGTCTGGTTCTGGGTGAACTGGTTCAGGTCCACGTTCTGTGGTTCTGCTCCAGTTCCTCAGAGCAGCGAGTCTCCACGTGAAGACACAGAGGCATTTGTCTGAGAAGGGTCAAAGAGTATTTATACTCTACTGACAGTAGTGAATATCTTCCTGAAAGAAGGATTCATGTAATTCGATGGACCCAGTGTAACGAGCGTACTGGTTCTCCGACTCAGTGAGTTCAGGAGCCAGTTTCAGGTCTTCATGTCGGGTTGGATGGAGTTTGACTGTGTCCCCTCTCTGCAGCTGTATGCTGAGAAGGTCGCCACCCGTGGTTTGTGTGCCATCGCTCAGGCAGAGTCTCTGCGCTACAAGCTGCTCGGAGGCCTGGCTGTTCGTAGGTAAGCAGCGCTGCTCTGGAACTGGAACCATCACACACGTGTTTACATCATCTGTCACCTGCTCAGTTTACCTTGAAAAAGAAATTCAAACTTAATAGTCACACTCCAACAATAATCAGATTGAGAGTAGATTGGTTTAGTTCACATCATGGAACATCTTGTTTCTTTTCAAGCAGCCCAGGAGAACTGTTAGAGGTTCTGATCCCTTCAGTGATGATACGATGACGAGTCGGAACAGGACTCGGTCTGTTCTGTGGGAACCGGTTCAGAGTCACGTTCTGTGGTTCTGCTCCGGTTCCTCAGAGCAGAGAGTTCTTTTCAGGTGAAGACATTTCGAGGCATTTGTCTGAGAAGGATCAGCACAGACACGTGTTGGTTTAGCTGCTACTGAAGCTAACGGGCTGGAAATCTGTTAATAACAGGCCCACAAACTGACTAGAGCAATAAGATGAAGAAATAATACACACTGCCTATAACCACTTCAACACTATGCACATTAAGTTTAAAACCAGCCTAACACGTAAATGTTAACACAACTTTTCAGTAAGACATTGTTCTCTTATCCGTCTGTTTTTTCAGGGCCTGCTATGGTGTTCTGAGGTTCATCATGGAGAGCGGTGCTAAGGGCTGTGAGGTGGTGGTGTCTGGCAAGCTGAGAGGTCAGAGGGCAAAGTCCATGAAGTTTGTTGACGGCCTGATGATCCACAGCGGAGACCCGGTCAACTACTATGTCGACACAGCCGTCCGCCACGTCCTGCTGAGGCAGGGTGAGTGGAGCTCCACCACACACACACACACACACACACACACACACACACACACACACACACACACACACACACACACACACACACCTGAGGGCACTGAAGCCAAATGATCCCAGACTTTCTCCTGGTTCTACGTCATACTTGAACTTGTTGCTTGTCCTCAGGTGTGCTGGGCATCAAGGTGAAGATCATGCTGCCCTGGGACCCCAGCGGTAAGATCGGCCCCAAGAAGCCCCTGCCCGACCACGTGAGCATCGTGGAGCCCAAGGAGGAGTCCCTGCCCACCACACCCATCTCAGAGCAGAAGGGTTGCAAGCCAGAGGCGCCCGTCATGCCCCAGGGGGGAACACCTGTGCCCACTGCATAAGAGGGTAAGAGACGGCCCCCCCACCAGCACACAGGGTTTACAGTGACATTAACTGACTGAGAATATGATTATATGATTATAATAATAATAATCCTACTAAAGTTCCTCAGTGATTTGGATTGTTCTCTGTATCTGAGGACGAGTGAATAGTCACATTAAGTAAGATCCAGTTAGAATCTGATCCCTTCAGTGATGATACGATGACGAGTCGGATCAGGACTCGGTCTGTTCTGTGGGAACCGGTTCAGAGTCACGTTC